>QGMJ01000011.1:0-96501 GCA_007821545.1 Lachnellula subtilissima | reverse complement strand
TAACCTTTTTTCCAACATCCTACCGCATTTCGCTTTCCCTCTCCCTCTCCTATCCCAACACATCTTCAATATCCCAAGCCCTGGCCCGCTCTCAGTCCCTCTCGCCCATCCGATCCGATCCTCTTCCAAGCCATCCCGAGCCTTCCCTCACCATCAGATCTTCTTGATCACAATATCAATCCAACCACAAGATCAACGCATCATATCCCTTCAAAGCCCTTCCCGTCAACACCTAACACCCAGCCCCTACCCATCCTCACTTGACCTCCTGTCGCTAGCTTACTCCGTATCTACCAACCAGCCAGCCATCCAGTGTCAGCCGACCCGAAAGCTGAAGGCAGAAAGCACCGAGTATACCCGGACGTGGATGCGCGGGCAGCCAGCTAACTAGCTGGCTTAACGGGCCCAGATTGATTCTTGGAAGCCAGGCATCCATTCCATCGCTTCCCTACCTAATTTTCCTTCCTTTCCAGGCCCTTAACTCGCTTCCCCGAATCCTCTTCTCGTCGATTTGCTAACCCGATCTACTATCCGAATATCCTTATATATCCGCGAGTCGTCTCTTTACTGCCACGATGTCAGCCTTGGGGGATACATATGATTAGCTATGATAGAAACGAGATAGATAGAGGGGCAATATTAGGCGGTAGGTAGTCCATGTCTACAACCTGTCTTGATAAAGTGAAATCAAAGCACAAGTGTAAATTACGCAGACTACCTATTCTTCCCTTCTCTTCTCTTTAGACCCGTGTCTCTTTCTCGTATTAGGTATCAATGACCTTACCTAGATACATTCCTACCTAGATCCCTAGTATTACGCCGCGCTCTCTCCCTTCTATCCATCTACCTATAGACACGGCATTATTAAGAAGCCCTTCGTTCCATTTTGTTCCGCTTCCTTCAGCCTTTATTCATCACCCAATAATCCAAGCAGCCATTACTCCGTAACTTGCAAATTACCATTCGTTTGTTCGAGCCACTCACTCGCTCCTACACGCGGACTACTCGTTTTAGTACATAGCACAAAGTAAAGCAGACTCCATCTTCCGGTCAATTTCTAGCGAAATGTGCCTGCCAGATTTTATAACAAAACCTATGGAATCCAGAATTCCTATTCTAGCGTTCTTTTGTATTCTTACCTTCAATTCAACATCGATCCTTCCTTGATTCCAAGATATCTATTAAGCAAGCACGGTTCTACTTATCTCGTCTCGTCTGCGGCCTTAGGTGTTCTCACGCACGGAAATATAAAGTATCAGCTCAGATCTCCTAATACCTGCGCGACTAGCTTAGAAACTTTAATGTCCAAATCTTTAGCTCGCTCAATATATATAATGCTAAGATGGATCTATATATATATATACATACTAGCGTTTAATCTCTTAATGCCACGTAATATAATACAAAATGCTTAGTCTATAGCACTATACCTAGTTATCTTATCTTAGGTCACAAGCTTAAAGTAGAGAGCGTATAGTAAAATGCATCTCTCTAGCTATGCTTTATAGTATCTAGGCCTTGTTTGATAATATTCAATCTTTGCTTTACTTTTTAATTTATCAACGAGTTGTTGCATAGATAGGGGAGTCTTTAGTCGGAACGTACGTCGAGCTTGAAATACAGCTAGTTGCTTATATTGGATCCGACTCTTGGAGCAAAGTATAGGTAGAGAATATGTCGAAAGATCCAATCAACCTTAAATTATCTCCAAGTATCTAATCATAATATATTCTCCCTAGCAGCTAGAAAATTTCATCTTGGGGTTTAGGTGGATACTATATAGATAGCACTTTAGTTAATTTCTCTGGAGCTATATATATAGAAGACTGCGTTTATACTTATGAAGTTAGAGGTTATTTATAGATAAGTACTTGAGATTATATATTAAAAGCCTAGAGGTATATATAGCAGGCCTGGCCGGCGAACGAGAATCCAAGTATGTAGAGGATTCATTGGATGATATATGTATAGATCACCCAAAGCTGAACCTGATTGAAGTAAACTCTCTATACTATTCCAAATGTCTGATCAAGTCTAATATAACAGATACTTAACTTATCCGCTACGCATAATCCGATTATATATAGAAATATCAACTTACAAACAGAAAAGAACCGAACAGAGCACGCACATGCCTACCTATCTCGATAAAAGAATAGCTAGCCAGCCAGGCTGTAGAAACAGATAAAAGCCCCGTCGATCAAATCAAATCTTTCATCTGCATTTACTAAAGTATCAGCTTTAAATAGCCAGTCAGTCCATCGCTTACAAATCCTCTGTGCTCGGCATGCATTAGAGACTAATACCTTATAACAGTATATCAATCACTCTTTTCAAATTGAAACAGATTAAACTTAAGGTTCACTTATATGCTAAACATATATACTACTCTATTACTATACCAGGTCCCGAGTCCGCGATATATACAGAGTACTCACGCAATATAGTAAACTAGTAAACATTACATTTTTGCTTGCTAATAGCTATTAGGAATTGCACGCTCTAGCTCTTACCCCTTGAGCTTCTAGCATATTAATAGCCTGCTTTATCTGTCTATAGCCAGATCTCGAGGCCCGGGGAATCGGTACCCGAGTGCTGTATAATGTATACGTATTGTCTTACGATCGGCCTGCTTAATGCATACAAGAAACTGAACTTGGTTCGTACCTATAAATCAATCATACCCTCCATCCATCCATCCATCCATCTCTCGTATATCATACCATACTATAACATACGATCTCTCTCTCGAAAAGCAAAGCAAAGCATAAATCATAAACCACAAATCATAAATTTCCATTCCATTCCTTTCCTTCTTCCTTTCTACATCTATACCCCCTAATTAAAAGTCCCCGAAACATCCATCTATCTATCTATCGTCAGCATATATATGCATGCTATGCTTGCCTCCACCTTACCGTATATAACCCCTCCTATCTCTCCCTCTCCTAAATACCTACCTAAACCCCTCAAACCACTTACCTACCTTACCTACGTATATAATACACTAATCCCTTCTTCCTAAACACACTTCCCTTACACTTCCCTACCCTACGCTCTAAGTAGCTACTTACTCACTCACTCTCGTCTCATCTCGTCTGATACAAGTGATTATATGTACGGAGTACAGTACGGGAATACTATCTATAGCAGCGAGCGGTCTATGGAAAGTCACTCACGGTGAACGGAACGCTGTGACAAACCTCTTCCAAAGTATAGCGTTGCTGGATTCATTGTCAATTTTGATCCCTAGTATTCTTGGACTTTCATGAAACGACACAATTCAATAACATCATCGTGGGGCCATTCGTGTTGCCGAAAAGCATAAAGGTTGTCTGGTAGCCCCACTTTTAAGCTTACATTCCAAAGCTTGTTTAAATAACCATCACCTTGTAATATGGAACGCTTTACATATTGCATGATATTTTTATTGATCGTGAAAGGGCATAAGTCAAGTTCAACTACATCATCGTACCAGTCGTTATAACGAAACCGGCAACATGTCTTCAGTACCTCCCTGATCCCCATCCATCATTATAGCACTCATTAATATGCGTCTCACCACCACTCTCATCCATCAATCAAGGATATCATATCGTCGAGAAGTATGTGGAGAAAGCGCAACATGCAATACCCCTCAAAGGAAACAAATATCAGCAAGAAGCGAAAAAGGCAAAGCAAGGGTATCGACAACCAAACGCGCATTCATTTTGCCATGACCATGCCATCCATCTTCCCATTATACCATTAATATATCCACTTTCCTTTCCTTTTCCCATCCTGATATGCGGAAGGAGATCTATGCGCAGGGAGCAAAACATTTCGATCCGTGAGTATTTTACAAGAGGTAAACAGCGAGACCAGCGGCACCAGCGAGGATCGGGAAGGCAGTCTTTTGAGCGCCTGCCGCCTTCGAGGTTGCACTGGAAGCGGCGCTGGATGCCTTGGATGCTTCCGAAGAGGCGCCTGCAACGGCAGATGAAACTGCTGAGCTGGCCTTGGATCCTTCAGAGCTTGCTGCAGCAGAAGCGCTCGAGACAGCAGAACTAGCACCCTCTGAAGCAGTCGAGGCAGCAGATGATGCAGATCCTCCAGCACCACCAAGTCCAAAGATGGTGGTGGAACCAACGGTGGTAGTGCCTACAGCTTTGCCATCTGAGCTAATGGTAGACTCGATTGCTGAAGTGGTGATGGCAGAAGATGAATCAGTTGCTGAACCAGATCCTCCAGCTCCTCCAATACCGAAAATGGTGGTGGATCCCACGGTGGTAGTGCCTACAGCTTTGCCATCTGAGCTAATGGTAGACTCGATTGCCGAGGTCGTGATAGCAGAAGACGAGCCGGTTGCTGTTGTAGAACCTCCAGCTCCTCCAAGACCAAAGATTGTAGTTGATCCCACAGTTGTAGTACCCACGGCAGATCCACCAGACGAGATGATGGACTCGAGAGCTGAGGTGGTGATGGCGGAGGAAGTTCCTGTGACCGTGGCGGAAGAAGTACCTGTGACCGTGGCGGAAACGGATGTCACCAGAGTAGTGCTAGTAGCGACACCCGAACCTGATGCAGACACTGTGCCCAGAGCAGCTTGCCGAAAATTAGCATTGGTTCGATGTAAAGACTCTGAGCTGACTTACAAGAGCAATAGGTTCCACCATAGGCTACGACGCTGGAGGCGATCTCAGCACCACATGCCTCATTCGCACAATCACGGATACCATAGCCAAAGTTGGGGTTGCTGCAGAGACAGCTGGCATCGGTGCCCTGGCATCCAAGGGAGGAGGCCATGCTGAAAAGGTTGTTGATGCACATTTGCTACTAGGAATCAGCTATTGGTCTCCAATTCAGAGACGCGTCTTGGGGGTAGATGGAACCATCGAAGCTCAAGATCGTGGTTGCGGGTGGTGATGAATCTTCTCGAGAGCCCAACGCTGTTGAGGGATTGGTAGGGGAAGCTACTTACACCACATGCTGGGATATCGGCAGGTGCCTGAGCAAGAGCAGAGACAGCGAAAGCACCAACGGTGATCATCGTGGAGGACTTCATGGTGACTGATCGAGGGGATTGGAAAGTATGCTCCTGAGGCTAATTGAGGTGTGATGAAGGTTGAGCTGACGGAAGCAAGGTGTTTGTTGGAAGTTGAGGATGGAAGGAGGAAGTGTGGAATTGGAATTGGAAAGAGGTGGGTGGGAAGCGAGGCGGGAAAGTGCTGCTTTTGAAGGGGAGAGGAAGGGGAGAGAGGTGACACTAACACTGCATGCACAGCAACGCAGAGCAACGCATTCACTACTTGGTCTGTCTGTCTGGTTCGTGCTTTCTGCCTTCTGCCTTCTCCCTTCTGCTCCTCCTAATTTCACTTCCTTGATTCACTAGGCGGCTCATGATTCAAGCGGGACTTTCACTACCAGTACGAGACGAGTATCAAATAATACCTTAGCATACCTTGGGTACCAGGGTACCAGGGTACCAGGGTACCTAGCTAGCCCCTTTAGGATAGTAGGTACCAAGTACTCCGCAACCCCCAACTACAGTACCAGCGCCACAGGGGCAACGGCATGTCCGCAACAGGGAAGGGACTGCTGTATTGTGAAGTTGGAGTGTCAATACAGCTGATGATGTGGATACTTGACAGGGAAGGGAAGGGTTACCTAGTCTCGATTCGCTAATGTAATGCTACCAATCTATACTGCTTCTAGTATAGCCTCTACTTTAACTTGACGCCCAGCCACAGCTTTCGCAGAGAGGTTGGAAAGAGAGGGAATAATACCCATTGCCAAACCTTCCCATCGTACTGTAGCCAACAAACTTGTACGCAGATGTTCCGTATAGATTGACCAGACATGTTACGTATTGATTGACATCACCGCGACACCGACAGATGGCCAAACAAGGTTTTCCGTATTGTAGTGGTGACGTGACGTAGGTAAATACTTGTATCTTCAAAGATCATTTCAGGGGTTATTTCCGTCCAAGCTCCCACTAGCTCCTAATCTCTGCTGCTATCCAATCAGCAGCCACCATGGCAGAGCAATTCAGGTCCACCAGCTACTCTCAATTCACCCATCCAATCACATCTTCCGCGCCCACCCAAAATCAGGAACACGTTCCCCAGACAATGAAGCACGAGCAGGGATAATCCTAGCTCTCAGCTGGTTCATCCCCTGTTGAGCTGAGGTCAATGATGTCTGCCCATAATTATTAATTTCCCAACCTCCCTTTCATCCTAATCATATCGACTTCTAGCATCGACTTTCAGAGCGGCAAAAGCTAAAGATAAAGTTAAAGTGCTGATCTACTCCGAGTATCCAGGCGGCTAGCTGTGGCTGGTGACCCCGCCCATCACGATCTAGACCCTTTGAACATGAACATGTAAATTAACTTCAGTTCAGGTTGCCATGGATCTGATCTAAGCCTCATCTGCAAACCTGTACTGTAGTCAGACGAGAATTTGCGTTTCAATTTTTAAAGGCCAACATTACTCGTAACGTGCCCTTTAATCCTCGGGAGAAAGTCCCTATTGTGGAACAGCTACGAGTAAAGGCAGCAATACTGTGGAAGTGGAAGTGGAGTGACCTGTCTGATGTGTTGTCACGTTGTGGATCCCGTGTCCGTCCGTGCTGGCCGATCAATGACGACGATGAGGCGATTCAGGATTTGCTCTCCCATTTTTCTTTTGCTTCTCTTCTCCTTCTCTTCCCCGCAAATAAAGAATACCTGTCTGAATATGGTACCTATCCATCATTCCATCGAAACCCTTTCCCTCTTCTCTCCCAACTTTAATCCTCCACAGCTGAAAAAATCGCCACGTCGTGATAAACAATGCCTTGTACAATATAATCCCTCGCGTCTCACCGCTCCTCTCTACCATACTTCGGTAAACAACCTTTCTTCTTCTTCTTTGAAAATCAAATCAATTGGTCAAGCCATACAGCTACTCCGTACTATCATCGGCCCGAACCCCGCGATCTCTCACACGTTTCCTTCACAGCGCACTCGTAGCTACGGCTCAAATCTCATATTTTCAGCCGATCAAGTCCATGGCTTCGCGCCGCCTCTTAATAGTTTCGCACCTCAGTCCACGTCCACACTAGGTATTTAAGGTTATCGAATTGCAGGATGATCATTATTTCATTCCACTTCTTCTTTTAGTCCTATCCTTCCTTACCTAAGAATTACGGATCGTGGAGTCACGGATCACGATGCATTTATTAGTGGAAAGTACCTAGGTAGGGAGTCGCAAATCTAATATATATACTCAAGATATGGATGTTTTTATAACAGCGGAAGAGGAACTTGAAGCCATGCAAGTCTCTGGAATTCTTGTTCGTAGTTCGCATAGCAGAACCATTACTCAGCGATGTTCGCAGGTTCAAGCTTGTAAGTTTGATCACACTTTTCCTTTCATTTACAGCTTTCACTATCTCCAATGCTAGACAGCTCTTGCTGTTAATTCCTTTAATACTGTTAAACTCTCTACTATTGCACTAAAAGGTCTTCTTTAATCAGCATGCATCGTTGAGCTCTTAAGTAGCATTAGTCAGGAGAAATTCCAGTACTCTACATCCTGCTTTTGACTCTCAGGTTTATAATTTCGCTTTACTAGATGTTTCCTTCTTTAGTATAGTAAGAACTTTAATAAACACATCTTTTTATCAACTTACTTGTTAGTAGATATTTAGTAAAGTCTATGCTCTACTGCTTTATAGCTTTACTTATTGCAAATAGAAAAGTATAACTATAATCCGCGAATAACTTACCCCTTTTTGACTTTTTGATTAAAAGGATACAACAAGTCAAGTACATATTATATTACTATCTATCATTATTAGATTCCATCTATTTCGCCGCTTATTAACTTAGTCGTACTATTATAATTTCGATAACTTTATTCAAAGCGTATATAAAATCTGACACGATTTCCTCCGCACACTTCCACGCTTTGCTATTAAAGATTACTTTACTATCAACTTTCTTTATATCATATTCATATTTTATGCCTATTAGAGTACATAAAGAGGATCTACAGCATCGGCTATTATCCCCAAAAAGATATGCTCCGTTGCACACTCAGCCGCAATCCCACCCACGCCAGCACATAGTCTCAACCTCTAGTAAAACAATTCCACCCTCAACAACCAGATTCACCCCATTGCGGATATTCCTCCTTATGTTGTGATCGTGCTTGAAATCACGCCCCACCCGTCGATGCAGCCCCCGAGAAGAAAACCAGACGACGAGTCTGGCATGATGGACACTCTATTTCGCAGGACTACGAACTTGGAGAGAGTCAAGTCATTTATCCCTCCCCGCCCCCAACCGTTGATGAAGACAAAAACCATGGCACCTCACAATTTTCTAAGCGTCCTCTTAACGTCCCTGACAATCGCCCTTCTTATCTGTGCCATTGTCATGGGGGACGGCGCAGCGACCATAGCAATCGTTCTCCTGTCTTGTGCAACGACTCTGTGCTGCGCGGCCGCGATCTGGAGCCCACCTAACCGGCTACCAACAAGGCAGATGGCGCCCGCAGCACGTGTCTGCAGAAAGCCATTCTGTAATCTCCCGCAAGGTCATCTTCGCTGAGCATTTCAAACCCCAGTAGCCGCAATGCTCAGCTCGGCGCTCAGTGGGCTAGCACCACCAGAGCAGCTGGGCTACGCTGCGAAACCATGTATTTGAAGTGATCTGGCACTTTTCTTAGCCATATTCTCATATCCCGTCACACCTATCCCGCCTCATCAGACGCAAAGCTGATCTCGCAGCATTCGACCGATCAACCAAAGCAGCAATAGCTAACAGTGTGGCCAAGACATCCTCAACACTCTGGTTCCCCAAACGTTTCCGTCATGCGAAAGGGGAGGTCATAAAGACGATCAAGTACCGCAGAGCGAGCGCGTGTTACTTTCAGCATCTGACGAACCCCTCTCCTTTATAACATAACTCTTCCCGCCTGGACAATCGTCTCCTCTCACCACTACCCCAGACGACGAGGCTCCGCATAGTCGACAGAGCACAAAGGCATTTTCCATAGAATCAAACTCGGGAAACGCACAACCTAATCGCACCTTCTGTGCGCGCCTTATGCTTTGCCTCTTCTTCATGATCAACCCCAGCCTCTTCCCACCTAGCATATAACCCCGAAAAGAAATATACCGCTCTCCGCGATGAACACGCGGCTTTATCGAGTCCTGTGCAAGCAAGGCCAAGTGACACGCGGAGATGGCCAATAGACCATACATCAGCCATCGCTGGCGCAGAGGTTGGTGGACCGTGGACAACGTCCGTCTGCCAGTAGCACGTTGCGGGCTATAAAGCTTCGACACTTGGAAGTGTCAGACTTGTGGTAGTGGTGAACTGATGGAAATATGCCAGCGCTCACACGTCAAATTCGACTATAGAAGGCTTGAGCGGGTTCTGTGAAAGGCAACCCCCTGAAGGCGCTGGCTCATCATGTCCTTTCTGTTACATGCTCTCTTCGTTATCACCGCTATCTTTATAATCAAGTTCAGTCACCAGTACTGCTGCTGCTCTGACCGTATTTGATACCGGTGAAAGCGTTTGGTACCGCGAAAGAATGTCTGAATCTTCACCAGACGGGCTAGCGACGACGCATTGGAAGGCTCGTTGAGGCTATGGATCGCTCCAATGGCGCCTCATGCGCTTACAGCTAGCACATAGATTCTCACACCCAGCCGCTGTACATTGGTAGCCGGAGATGGTGGGCTGACCCTCGATAAGGGGTGAAGCGGGGGTGGGTAATGGCGCGTGACGTGGTTCAAAAAGGGCCAGTTGAGCTATGGGAGACAACAAAAGTGTCCTTCCTCACGGTAGATCTTGTGTCTGAGTAAGTGGCTTCGCAGCGCGCTTTTCTGTACGGCGAATTGGCATCTTCGACAGATTAGAACGCCGTACTTGGCGTCGTACTTGAGCAGACCACGTGAGGCAGGGATGATCACGTCTACCAGATACATATACTATGAGCATATGCGCAGTATGGGGGGATGCGCTGGAGGAGAAAAGAGTTTGAAGGAATACTATGTGTAGTACCACCCCCTATTTCTAAGCGAGAAATCAGGACCCGTATTTACCGCTAAGACTTGTTCGTGGTTTAGCGCAGGCTTAGGAAGAAAACCGCATATACAGTTCCGCATGCACTTTTTAGGAACCACAAAGGGGGTTCTGCACTGCTTAACATAGTGAAACAGAATAGTACATGCGGTTTAGTATGCTAGGAAGGTCTAATGAGAATCTTGGTTGCTGATAGCTTAGCTCTTCATCTATTAAAGTTTCTTGCTCGTTCAGCTAATTAGTGCTTTGACTGCCTGAATAGGCGTTATTTGTATTTTCTGCTGTTTGAAATTGTCTCCGAAATGTTGCTATCTGTTATCAGTGGTGTGAAACTATGTTCTGTGACAGCTGATTTTCCTCTAGCTATTTAAGAGCGGATTTCTTCTGCGTGCTGGATTTAGGAGGACACCGAGTCAGGTTTTCTGGGTGAGATGCTGTCACTGCTGTGTCCTAATATATTTAATTTTATCTCATTGTCCAATGTTCAAGGTTATCAAGTGAGCAATGTTTTACCCGGATACACGCCTATTATAGTCCCACCCATCCATCCCCCGAACTCCAACAATTATTTAGTAAATGAAACAGGGACGATAATAAGCTGTTCAAAGTTAGATTCGTCAAATCGATAGCTAATTTTGCAACTAAGATCCAAGCATGAAAGACAGCATTGCAAGGTCAATCCTCTGGGGTATCATCCTTTGGCGTATCCTCAATTTGCGTGTCCTCCTTCAGCGTATCTTCCTTCTGGGCATCATCCGTTGTTCCTCCCATCGCATTGAAATTATGATCCGGATGGGTCTGGGCTGCCGAATGCATACATTTCTCACAGAAATCGAAGTCATCGCAAGTTATACACTTGAACCGAATTCCATGAACCTTCACCACACCAGTCAGCACAGTTCCCAATCCACCTATTCACCCTACTTACCCGGCAGAAGCAACCGTCGCAGAACACATTTTCATGCTTTGTGCCGGCCAACACCTCCTTTTCGTCAGGGTCGGATACTTTCGAGAGCAGTTCGACGATTTCATCGTAGCCATTATAACCTGCAATCTGTCGTGGACTCCAGTCTTTGAGCTTTTCCCGCACTTTAGCGTCGGCACCAGAATCAAGAATGTTTTGCACAACTTCCAAACTACCCGCCTGTGCCGCCCAATGGAGAGGGGTCCATCCATTGAAATCTGGTAGATGTTGTTGAGCTTGGTCAGGACACAACTCCAGAAGATAAGATATCATAGCCCCAGACTCGCTCGCTGCGGCATGGTGTAGTGCATTGCGGCCTTGTTTGTCGCGGAGAACAGGGTCGAATGGGTTCGTCCCACCAAGACCTCGATCAATCAATATCTTAAGGATGGTGATGTGACCCTGCTCAGCGGCAATGTGAATTGCATTTATTCCCTGAGTATCCTTGGTATTCTGATCAATGTTTTCATCTATTAGCTTTTGAGTTATTTCCTCAGAGCCACCGCCAACCGCGAAATGTAACGTTGAGCGCTCGTCGGCATTTTGTGCTTCAATTTGTGCCCGCACGGTGTCATTGTCGACGTGACGATCATCAAGTAATAAGTTGACTATCGCCCCATGGCTAGCTGATGCTGCCCACATAAGTGGAATTCTACCGTTACTGTCTTTAGAGAGTAACTGTTCAGGAAACTTCTCAATGAACTGCTGTACAACGGCTTCATGTCCGTTCGATGCAGCCCATGATAAAGGGGACCGACCCTTATTATCCTTAGACTCAACAGAAGCACCCAAGTGAATCAATTGCTTCACCGCAGCTTCATCCCCATTATCAGTTGCCAATGATAGCGGGGTGCGGCGATCACTATCCTCAGACTCAAGCTGAGCTCCACGTTCATAAAGCAGCTTGATAACGGTACCATGTCCACCCACTGCTGCACGTGACAGTGGAGTGCGGCCATTTTTTGTCCGGGTTGTCTAGCGGAGCACCTCTTTCTAGTAGAAGTTTGACGACGTCCTCGCATCCGTTCAAGGCTGCATAGTGAAGTGGTGATCTCTTATAGTAGTTCATTGATTCGACTTTGGCTCCTTTGTCTAGTAACAGCTTAGCGATTTCCAGATATCCGTTGTAAGCTGCCTGGTGTAGTGGTGTATCGCCTTCTCCATCCGTAGAAGTAATGTCTGCCCCCAACTCTATCAGCTTTTCCACAACCTTAAAATCACCATACCAAGACGCGAGATTTAGGGCAGACCATCCGTTCCTATCACAAACATCAAAACGTGCCTTGTTTAACAATAAGGTCATTGATATAGCCGTATTTTGCTCCTCAATCGACTCAAGAAGTGGAGTAGATCCATTGGCGGGTGTGGGGTTTGTGCTGGCGTGCTTGCTAAGAAGTACTTCTACTATGTCATCAGATCCATGGTTGCAAGCCCAGTACAACGGGGTCTCTTTCGCATCGTTCTCTGCATTGGGATCTGCACCTCCATCTAAAAGTAGTTTTGGCAACCCCTTCGTGTCCTTCCTGAATCGCCAAGAGTAGTGCTGTTGACTTGGCATGTGTTCGGACATCAATTTGTACGTGGTTTTCTAGGAGAAGAGCCACAATATCCTCCGAACCTTCGAGAGATGCACAGGATAATGGAGTCTCTGACTCAGCATTTGTTTGCTCGATATCGGCGCCACGCTTCAAAAGAAGTTTAGTAACGTCCAAGTTGCCCTTTTTGCTTGCTTCTATCAATGGTGTAGAGCCAATATCATCTTTTGCCTCAATGTTCGTACCGAGATTCAAAAGCTTTTCCACTATCTGCTGATCTCCAATCCTGGATGCCCAAAGAATCGTAGATTCAAGATGCGGTATGGGCTGCTGCTTGCCAGTCTTAAGACTCTCGTCCAGAATGGCATGTATGACATCCTTATAATCTCTGTCAGCCGCTAAAGAAAGTGCGCTGTCTTTATCGTTATTGGCCACGCTGAGATTGGCCCCGTTACTGATGAGAAGAGTCACGGCTTCCAGGCGATTTAGACTTGCCGCCCACATCAGTGGTGTCCGTCCGTCACTGTCTTCTGATTCTATATTGGCATGTTTATCAAGAAGAAGACCTATGATTGTACAGTTACCCCTGTTTGCGGCGAAAGAAAGCGGAGTCTGATCGTAGCTGCCGCTCGGCCTTTCGATATCGGCCCTTTTGTCAAGGAGTAGCTTCACAATTTCCTCTTGATCATAATATACGGCGTCGCAGAGAAATGTGTATCCATCACCCGAGTTCACCCCGTTTGGATCTGCGCCCTTATCGAGGAAAAGCTGCAAGATAGTCGTTCGGCCATTGATAATAGCGATGGAAGTTGTGGTATGATCCGATGCACCTCTCAAACCCAACGTAGCGCCATGCTCCATGAGCAAGCTTGCGACAGCGACATTACCATTCTTTGCGACGCGAGCCAAAATTGACTGCTCAGGGTCGCCATCCACTACATCGGGTTTGGCGCCTCGATTGAGTAGTTCTTTCACAGCTGCGGCGTGGCCATTTTCTGCTGCCCAGGATAGAGGCGTACGCTGATTTTGGTCTTTGTCTTCAATTTCAGCTTCATGTCCGACAAGTATCTCAATTATTGATATGTATCCTCGTCTTGCAGCCAGTAACAGCGCCGTGGCACCCTCTAGATCGGATAGATTGACGAGGGACTTCCTCTCACTCTCAATAGGAGTCCATCTTTCCAGAATCTGTGTAACCATTTCTTCGGAACCAGCTTCTGCTGCAAAATGAAGAACTGAGCGTCCTGTAATGGGATGCAATTCATCAAATTTCACCTTCCCCTTCTTTTCTATGAGTACACTGAACGGCGTTGCCAGTTTGTGTTGCGCAGCCCATAACAGATATTTTCCACCGTCAGTGGCGAGATTCTCTTTTTCTAGCAGGTATCGAATACACAGTTTTGTTTGCTCTGTTTGCGTCTTGAGCATTGCCTCGGTCACTTTATGTGCGCCTCCTTGTACAATTGGAGGTCTTGTATTAAGATCATCCTGGGGGTGTGTTCTCAAAACGTTATTGCTGTCAAGTGAGTCTTTCTTTGCCCCTTCGCCTCTCTTTCTGACTGCAGTCAGGACTGACTCCGCTGTTTGACTTACCGCCTTAATCGTAGCTCCGTTTCCTTCGGCGTCCTTCATACCAATCGTTTTACCCTGTGCACCCGTAGGTTTTTTAGATATTTCCCTTGAGGTTTTCTTGTTGCCCAGGGCTAGCTCAATATTGGCGGCCAGTTCCAGAGCAGTCTCCCCTTTCCTGTTCCTCAGCCTAAAATTTGCACCCGACTTTAAAAGTTCTTCCACGACCTTGACGTGACCCTGCTCTTTGACCACGCCTAGTTCAATGCCCATGATTGCGATATGGAGTGCTGTTCGTTCAAACCGATCTTGCCTGTCAAGAGTGCTGCGCCTCGCCTTGAAGAGTAGTTTCACAATATCTAAATGTCCTCCAGAAGCTGCGAAGTGCAATGGAGTCATGCCCCAATAATCGCCAGTATTCACATTATCTCTTTGCAGCTGCTGCTTGAGCAACAATTTAGTGGCACCCAAATTTCCAACTTTCGCAGCCCAATGTAATGGAAACAACCCGTCTCTTCCTTTCTGTGGTTTGGAACTCGCATCTAAAAGACTATCCACTACCCCCTCTTTTTCTTCCATGACAGCATAGTGCAAAGGGGTGCGGCCTGCCAAGTCGGTCTTAGTAGCCAATTCTGCATTCTTACTCGCCAGCGCTGACACTACTTTCTGGGAGTAAATGACTGCGTAATGAAGAGGAGTCCATCCAAGGATGTCTGGTACATCAAGGTCTTTGGCCAAGTCCTTCAAATACTGATCTATATCGTCGGAACTCTCAATGATTTTGCGATGAAGAGTCGTGTGTCCAAATATCTTCTCTGCAATGTCCTTAGAATCTCTTTGGGAACGGGTCACATCAACTTTGCCTTTTTTCGTTTTTCTTTGAACCAGAGGCATCTATCTTCCATAGGAGTGCGTTATCGAAATGGTTACCGCGGTGTTGTTCTGCGTAGAGGTCTCTTAAGCCGAATAGGCATTGCAAATGCTTGGATTTTAGGGCCTTAATTAACGACATCTTTATCCCCAAAGTCTCTCCATGATCGTCTGCACTATTGTCCTCGATTACCGGTGCGGATGTTGCAGTAACGAGAAAATCGACTGCGGTGGCTACGACCGTGTAAACAAACTTTTCATCCAACGGTAAGCCCTCGCAGAGGTCGAGCAGTTTTATATACGCATCGCAGGCCCTATCCAGTCGGTAATCGAGTTCATTGTCCCTTGCCTTCTTTCGCACCACTTCTACCAAACCTTCGTTTGGAAGTTTGTTGGAAAAACTGAGTGGGGGTATGATAAGGACGTGGGCGTCTTCTAGCGAACCTAGCGCCGCGCCCTCCACAGCTCTGGCCATTTGTTGTATTAATGGATTGATCAGTCGTAGCGAGTTCCATTCCGGAACCTGAGCATTAAATCTATCTTCGCTCTGGGGGTCAACTGTAGTAGCAGATTGATTCCACGGAATCCGTATCGAGCTTGCGATGGCCCACATGAAGGTCGAAAAAATGTGTTGGGCTAGGAATTTTTTCAAGCGAGACGTTTGCAATCATGGCACAATATAAGGAGCCAGATCCTGCTGCAGAAAGCTTACTCGTATCTATAGATTATTAGAGACTGCTGCTACGTACTGAGGGCCCGAGAAAAACACACCGATCCGGTGTGCATATCTTCTGCTGGTGTGAAAAGAGAACGGAAACATGCCTTGACCTCCGAAGCCTAAATTAAGAGACTTCCCAGAGTCATCCCACTTGATATCATCCAATGCCTCTGCAACCCCGGCGCCGGCCCACCATGCTAAGTCTCTCTTGATAATGGGATTTGATGGACCAAGAACTCGGCGGTAGGGAGTTCTAGAGGGGCTGACTTCGAAGTGATACCTCCACAAAGAGATAATCGATTCGATGTCAGATTTAGAAACGATCCATGGAGACTTTTCGCCTGGCTTTTCAGGAGGCTTTCTTTCGGCAGCGAGTCTCACTTTAGCAAGCGTACTAGATGCTTCCGATACAACCTGCACGTCAATGTCCCAAACAAAGGTTTCTTTTTGCGATTCGTGGAACAACATATCCATGACTTTACCAATTGCTGTTGCAACGGATGTGGCGTACGATGATGGATTTGGCCATTCCGTGAGTCTTCCGAGTCTTTTCCGGATGTTCACAACTGCCTGTGCTTTCTTTTTGTCTTTCTCTTCGTCGTTAACCTGATATGGGTATCCTGGGTGTCCAGGCTTTCCAGGAATGGCAGGGCGCCGATCAGCATCGCTGTGCGACTCTGCGTCAGTTTTTGTTTTGGCTTCCCACTTTCCTGTCGAGGGGTATATTATTTTATTGCACACTTTCCAAAAAGGTTTGGGAGGAGGATTTTTATCTTGGCCGGGTGATTTCTTGGGCCTGTCCCTTCTGGGTAAAATTTGGTGTTTTTGTCGATGCTCGGAACTGCTAAGAGCGGGCAAATAGTTATCGACATATCCAATTCTTAGTGCGAGCCAGTCCATCTCATATTCTGCCGGTACTGGCTTAGTTGTTGGACTATCTAACATGCCCCGGCGTACAAGGGCTCGTAAAAAGGTCATAATTGCAATGGCGACAAGCTGTGCAATGGAGCATGCCCAACTGATTCCGCGGAAACCTTCAAATTGGAGTATGAATCCACTAAAAGATGTAGTCAGAAATTTCCCATCAAAAGTGTAGCAGGAGGGGAGAGCAATTGGAGTACATGGAGTGAAATGTGATAAGATTGGAAAGTGTATACTCAAAGAGCCAGTTATGCCTACCTGATTCCACTCACTGTCCCAAGCAAGCAAAAAGTACTAAGCCATGATAAATTTGAGTTGTTAGATGACTTCGCTTGCATGTTCGACTTCGGGGTATCAGTATCGGAGACGGGATCATTGTTGCGACATGAGGTCAGGATTCTTCTTTTTGGGTCTTTTGCCATGAGCATGAAAGAATCGAAGCTCTGATCACTAACAACGAAGCCTCGTTGAAGCCAAAACACACGAAAGTCGGTATTGCCCCTGGAACCTTTCTCCGGGTCCGCCTCTTTCACCTCCCAGACGAATTCTTCGGTGCTTCGTCCAATGACCAACGCGCAAAGCCACATTGCAAATGTAAGAACGGCTGTTCCAGCAGCCAGGACCGGGAACGCGTAAGCACTCGGGTGTTCGCCGCCAACCTTATTTCCAAAGCGACGATTATAGGCAACAAATCCAGAGAATACAATGACACCTGACTGAAGAATGATGCCTATAAAAGCAACAGTAGCCAGCTCCCACATGTTTTGCTTGGAGTGGAGGTTCAAAGATATGTTGGGAGCCCGATCAGACCGATCGTCCTTATCTGTGGTCTCATCTGGAGCGCTTTTCCAGAATGGCAATTGTTTTAAGAACGGCCCTCTATATACTATGAAGGCGAAACGAAGGTATTAATTGACATTCAAGTTATCAGTACAGCGCGTTTACAACTTACCTTCTTTTTTCATATGACCATCATCGTGAGCATGCGTCAAGGTGAAGAGATAACACTCCTGCTCGGGGTCCCCACAGCCCTCCAAGAAAACAATTTGCTTGACCATCCCTTTTCCCGTTGTCCGGACTATGCCGTCTCCATTCCATAGTTCACAAACTTCGTGTGATGTCGAAGACATAAGCTCAAGCTCGGCGGATGCCCTATTTTCTCGAGCACGCCCAATCACAGCTTTCAACCATGGAAAGCCCCCAACACGGATTGCGCCTACAATGGCGGTTATGATGCCCAGCGGGGCCATCGCAAAAATGATGTGGTCAAGCCATGTGAATGACTCTCTCAAGAATTGTCGCGCAAACTGCTCGCCAAATAATGCCAGGAGCCTCGCGCAGCGTTAGCGGCAACATATCTCAGGCAGTAGCATACATACGGTCCAATATCCGAAAAGAGGTTATTCGTAACATCTGTGCCACTGGCATCGATACGTGTGGCTAGGAACAGGAGAAACAATATGAAAGGCCGCATGCTGTCTACGATACACGAGGCTGAAGCTTGATCGCTACTGTCTGTACAAGTAATTAGCGGCAAGATTCAGCGCTTCTTGGCTCAAGTCCAAACGTTCGAGGGCGCACGGATAAGGAGATGAGAATATACACAAAATTAGAGTTGGTAGTGGTGTGAGACGTGTTTGGGAGAATTGCTCACTCTTTGAGATGATTCAAATTCGAGCCCTAATAATGGAGTTGGACAGTCCGCCCCCAACCACCCATGTCCAGGTGGTATTTCAAGGGTCGTGCCGTGCCATTCACGCTGGTCAAGCCAAGAGCCTGATAGGCCATTGTTGGTGTAGGTGTAACTGGGTAATATATATCGATTTCTGCAACCATCCAATTGGGGTAATGCCACAGATGCAAAAAGTCAACGTGCCATTGCCAGGCGACACATCCACCAAAAACCACCCAAAAGGACAAAATGGCAGATCCAAAGAACCGAGCCGCATGGCTCACCAAAGCTGAAACTCCCCTGGAAGTGGGTGGTACCCCGTTACCCACAGCCGGTCCCGGTAAGATCGTCGTTGAGAATTCTGCCGTCGCCATCAACCTCTCAACTGCCATGCGTCTTCATCCAATAATGGCCGGCCATCTTCAGCTGTGACATGGCCGGCGAGGTATATGAAGTATGACCGGACGTACAGCGCTTCAGAAAATAAGATCCAGTCATCGGGTATGGCAGTGTTGAGGTGTCGTCTTTGGCAAAGAATTCCAGACTGATGTCGATTTTTAGCGAATGTTGCTAGCGCAGAATTGTGCCTCCCTATATTTAAAGGTATACGCGGGGCAAAAAGCATAAGACATAGGGCGATATTATATATAAATGTTTCTACTATGATTCCTAGTCTTCACGTAATATTCGTCTATAGAGACTGCTATATCATACTATAGGAGTTATTGCTAGCGCTAGTGTCTACCTTCTCCTCTCCCCATAAATTTTGCCTATTTTGCCTTACTTTACTAGGGTACAAGGTGAAAAAAGCTTAGGAATTACGCTAGGCAATATGAAAAGGATACAATTGGCTTAAAAAGATATAGTGGTAGGATTATTTATATACATATTTGTATTTATCTCTACTTTATAGCGCATTTATGCTCTGTCTCTCTTCTTTACAGGGCGAAATTTTCCCTTTTCTACCATCTTCCACCGTCCCTTATATAAGGCGCGTACTTCAGCAAGCGCTGCGGTGCAGCCCACGTCTTCAACCACAAAGATCTTCCGCTCGTCGAAAAGGTGCATCGAACCTGTTAACAAATCTAGCCACGAATTCATCAGTATATTCAACGCCATCGCCACCTCCGACACATACGCCCACGACCTCGCTATCCTCACCAAGGTAGGCGGAGGTCATCTCGCTTGCGTGCATCCTCCTCCCTCTAACGTGCCCGCGAATGTAAAAGCAGGTATGATATTCGCCATCAACGACATCGCGACGCCTGTCTGGAAGGATTACGTGACGCGCGCGTTGGAGGCCGGAAAGATCTAGTGCCCTCCGCCGCCTCCCGTTGTCGGTAAGGGTTTGGAGTATATCCAAGAGGCGCTGAAAAAGTCCAAAGCTGGTGTTAGTGCGACGAAGCTGGTGGTGGAATTGCAGGGGAGGGATCAAAGCTTCCTTAGAGTGGCATGATTAGATCTCTATAACTTCTTATAAGGACGGTACTGTGTCTTACGTTGATAGGAAGAGTAATTTTTATTGCAACAGCTTTTGCAGATAGATTAAAGCACTTTAGGTGATTGGTAGAATGATAAATGAATAATATTTGCTATAACTATCAGGTCCAAACTTCAAATCCCAAACGAAAGAAAGTGTTCAGTCATTTTCGAAATAAAAACAAGGAACCCATACATAACGGCGCCATACATAACATAACAAGAGTAAGATGTGACATGGTGGAAAGTTCTGCTATGGGCCTAGGTTTGGATAAGTCAGTCCGCAGCAATTGATATAGGATGTAGCATGTAATGACAGATAACATATTATGAAGGAGAGCGGACTTCCAGAAAGACAAATTCCAGATAAATTCAATACAGATCTGATTTGACACCCCATTTGAAACCTAACAACAGAAAAGCAATAAAAGGCGCAGATTAAGTCCGCCAGGTAGACCGAGGTCGTGAGAGTGTCGAGTTATTTGTTGGCGCAAAGGAAGATATTGGCGAGATTCCGGATCTTCAAGGAGAGAGCTCATCCAGTCTGAGAGGAGCATGGAACTAGACTATTTTTCTTCATATTGCCGGATGAAGTGAACCATCATAGCACTCACTCGCTGTGGGTCTGTTGCCTTTTCGTACAATCCCTGCACCCTTCAAAATATTCTCGGTCACCGAGATGGCTTTCACTTAACGTGAATGCGTCCTTGTCGCCACCGGACTGTTGAACAAATGCATCTAAGTTCTCAATCGTAGATCGAAAACTTAGATGATTTGCAAGAAGATGAGATGTGAGCTTGTAAAGAGAAAACGCCGAAACCGTGCTTGCACAAGATCCCAACGCACACTCGTATGTGCCATGATGATCATTGATGTGGGATGATAGCCTCGCTTCGGTCAAGTGATATCTCTGGCAACAATGATGGTATGGGCATCGAATGGCTCCATGACCGGTAGTCCGGCTATGCTCATTCAATTTGTCCTTGCGAGGGAAGCCATTTGTATGTCTTTTGCAGGTCTTGTGAGGACACTTCCATGTCCGGCCGTGTTTATGGACCGACGCAATGTGACGTTCCAAGTCACCCTTTCTTCCAAAAGGTTCAGTACGCTTGCACCCGGTCATGGTACACCGGAGAGGGTTGATATGGATGTTGGTGACATGAGTTTCAAGCTTCTTGCGTGTGTCTAACTCTGACTTGGTGCATCCGGGCCATGTACAGGAACCGGAAGTGTTATTGAGAACATCTTGGATGTGGACAGCAGATATATGACGTGAACGGGAGAGGTTGCATGTGAATGCTTCCTTTGAGTTGCACCCAGGCCAGTCACAGTCGAAAGGAGACTGGCCGAGCGAGGAGAATGAAGTCACGCCAGCACCAGGATTGATACAGGGGTTCAATACCATGATACAGGGGTTCATTGGTTTTGTTGTAAGTACAGGTCCTGAGTCCCTACGGGCAAATTAGCGTCAAGTTTTAACTTACTCCGATTCGCCAATTTCAAAAGGTGCATCGAGATCCGAGCCAGTCGAGAAGGCTGTCGTATTGAGGGCGTTCGCATCCATCGAATAAGATCCACCGAAAGCATGGTCGTTGGCAGTGGCGTTGAAGGCAGACGTGTCGGTGACAGAGCCTTGCGGCAGGGTTGCCTGATTGAACGAGTAAGGCGCACCGAAGCCGAAATCGTTGTTGTCTGGAGACCAGAAATCGCTGGTACTGGCCCCCTGAGAAGCGGTCTGGTTGAATGATTGACAGTTGTTCGCGGGATAGTTGTCGAGGGCTGGAAAGGGGCCGTTCATGCTTCCCAGAGGTTGATTGAACGTGTTGGCGGTGTCGAAGTTCAGACCGCCATTATTCAAGCTGAACGCAGTGCTGTCGCTGGCAGGCTGCTGCATGGCACCCTGACTGGCCTGGAAGCCGCCGAGACCAAACATGGGATCCAGGGGACCATCAGGGAGGATCTCGAAGCCAAAATTCTCGTCCAGAGCAAACAAGTCGGTGAAGGCCTTCTGCTGGAGGGCGTTCTCATCGAACGAGTAAGAACCGTTGGAATCCATGTCTGTGCAGGAAAAGGGGCGTAAAGGGCGAAATAGTGCGACGTACAGTTTTGAGAGTGAGGCGGACTAGCGAGTGCGACGAGGCTGATTGAGGCTGAAGTGGCAGGAAAGTGCGCAAGAAGGTGTGAGAACTGAGGTCGGGGGAGAGGCTTGCTATATGCTCCGGGAGGTAGAATTCAGGGGTTAGAGGGCAAATTCGCATCCCTGGATGAGGCGCTGCCGGTTGTGGGGGTGGTGAGATCTGGTGGAACCTGAGGATTCATGACTTCTGGCATCATATGACGTGCAAGTTCCTTTTCTCAAATAGGCGACAATCCTTCTCATACCAGGACAAAAGGATTTCCATTAAAGAATTCATGAACCAGACCGAGCTACTTGACAAGGCTTAGGTCTCCTTGTAGGCCCCTGCTACTCAACAAAGCGCTTTCTCCCAGACAAAGAGGTGCTTCCCGCAAGGTGCAGAGCCGCATAATTTTTCATACCCAAATGAGGAAAGTGGATCGCACATCGCGAGGGAAAATATAAGATGAGAAAGATACCTATAAGACAAGTTTACACCACCGGGCGGACATGTTGCACAAAAGCAGGGACTGAAAAGAAAACAAAATGTTTTATTCCCCGAGCTACGGGAGTCGAACGTGTAATCTCAATGTTTCATAGACATACACACTAGTTAGGTAAGAACGGGTTCGATATTCCTGAGCTCCATGACAAATCTCCAAATCTCCCCTCAACATCAGTCATTATGCAATCATCTCCAGCATATCATCCGATATCATCCCATCCCATCTCCAGATACAACGCCATATTCCCCGCCGCTCTCCTACTCCAGCCCCTACAATGCGAACGAATTGAAACCGAGAAAAGCCACTACGCGAATATACTCTAGCGCAGTGCATGGCAAAAGATGTCCAAATGACAAACAAGAAGGTCAAAATGATTCCATTCAAGACCTAAGCCTTTGTTCCGACACCGTCCTTGCGCTCAGAGCCTTTCCTCTCGGCACTCTCGCGGTTATATTTCTTCCACAGCGCCGCAATATCCTCATTACTCTCATTCTTCTCCGTAATAAGATTCTTCAGCCACTTGTTCTCCGTCTCCAGCTGGTTGATTCGTCCCTCTAGCGCAGCTACTTTGTCGGACATGTCCTTCGCGCTGCGCTCGAGAGCTGCCTCGCGCTGCTTCTTCTTCACACGAAAACGGGCGCTGGCAGCGGTGTTGCGACGGCGCTTGTCTTCTTCAGCTGCCTGGCGAGAGGCTTCTTCGAAGTCGGGGGCGTCGGACGAGGAGGCTTTACGTTTATGTTCGCCGGAGATGGAGGGGGAAGGACCGGCTGTGGGAGATGAAGAGTCGGTGTAGGGGGGAATGGTGGTTTGAATGGGCGCGGAGTCGGCACCAAATGTAGAGGGAGCAGCGAAGCTACCAAAATCGGGGAAATTGAAATCTCCTGTGGTACCCATTGTTACATGGTCAGCATAATTGCTTTTTCTCCGCTTTTGCTTGATAGATAGTAACAGAACAGATAACGGGGAAGTGCGGATACAAGCGGTGGAGGCGTCCCACAAAGGTAGACAACTTTGTCTGGCTTAGCTTTGGGGGGGTGAGAAAGGGGACACGTGACATGTCGCCATGCTTAGGCGATTAAACCCAAGGCTTGCGTGATTTCCAATCCCGCACATAAGAGAAGACGAACTGCTGCAAGCATGCAGCAATACGACACGTGCCATGCAGCAACCTGCTGTCCTGATAGGCGCTGGCGATATTGAAGATGCAGCGGGGTTTGATTTGGTGACGGAAGATCAGTGAGATATAACGACTTATTGTCTCGTCTCGACGACGGAATATACCATATAACAATCGTAGAGAAACGGAAATATATATCGACAGCGACGCATGTAATAAAAACAGTGCTTCCATACCTTGTAAATCAAAGTCCATCGACTTCATGTCAGGGACTTCTCCCGCAATAGAAGCATGGCCGTGTCCGTCACCAAAATCCGTAGGTTGTAGGTCGGCAAACTGGTTCAGATCCGAGTCGAAGAATTGGGTGTTCGTGAACATAGCCAGGTCTTCGTCCAGATCGAAGTCGCCCTGGGAGTTCTCGATGTCTTGCGCCGAAGGAATCGCATTGAGGTTCGCGATGTACTCCGAGACATTGGGACCCCGCCTTCCATTGTAAGCCATGATGCGCGGTGTTGTCGACGATGCGAGGCAGAGGCTGTCGTAGCCGGTGGGTGTTCGATGGGCACTCGCTGTGCGAACTTTGTGTCGTGAATATTTCGTGAGTGGTAGGGAGATTGTTTAGTGGTGTGGTGTTGATGAAAGGTGGGTTGGTGGATGAAGATTCTTTGTCTTCGGAGCTAAAGCCGAACGTAGCGTCGGCGCGGGATGCGTGTTGAAAGTGAATGAGTCAAGGCCGAGCCCATACAAAACGGAGAGAGAGAGAGAGAGAGAGACACAAATTCTTCTCTTCTTCTTCACTTGTGCCCAGTATTATCAGAAATGTATCGACTGAAGCTGGGGAAATGGATGTTGCAGGAGAGAAGAAGCAATCGCCAGAGCTAGAAGTAGTTGTGATGCACTGCACTGCACCCCACCCCACTTTCAGGTAAATGCTCACCCTCCAATAAGTGCCCGGTGGATTACCAAATCAGGAAATTCCACCCATACAAGTCACGCAGTCAACGTGGGATGAGCTGGGAGAACCGCGGTAGAAATTCCGTATGTATTTGTATTTGACTGTCGATTTTCTGTAAATTGTTCTACATCAAACATACCTTACGGCCATAAAACATATCAAAGGTATACATAGACATAAGATAAGAATACAACGCTTGCTACCATGCCTCTCTCTTCCGCTAACAGTAAAAGTCCATGACTTCACCAACTTCCGTCTTTTTGCCCCTCGGCAATACTCTGGTACGGAGCGGAGGTACCGTATACGAAAAGTATAACTACTTAACTAATCAACACCTACAGCCTCCAAATCAAGGGCGCAATCGGAGATCTACGGAGCTGCTTCGGAAGGGCGTTATTCACAATCAACGAATCAGAGCAAATAATTAGCTGATTTGATGGGTCGAGCTGTTTGCGTCTGCCAAGCCTTTTCCCCGAGTCAGGTTAACCACGTGACCCACAAAGCCTACCCACCTTCGAAAGCTCCTGAAAAGCCGTTGCTTAATAATTCAGATTTGTAATTATTTTCAGTACTTGAGAGTAGGCAAACATCCGTATCTAGGACTTAGTAGCCTATTCTAATGCCAGATACACGTGACTTGGTGCTGATCTATTAACCTTCTTCCCCCCTTTATTGAAGCGAAGATTTGAACTCATTTCAGAGGGCTATTGAAGAGGCGAACAGTTATATAGGAAGCATGAATCTAGGGCACTTTGAGCAGATGGTCGAAGAAGAGAAGAACTTGAAACATAAGCCCGATTATCCGTAGGTACCAATAAACAGATCAACAGGTAAATATAGGCACGCCGCATGTGTTTTGATACAAGAACGGCAGCATTTATCTGTGGGGAAGAGGGTTAAGCACGTGACTCACAAATACAAGTCGCGTTTCGCAATCGCGACGCGACTTCCATCAAAAGACGCAATCCAACGCCATAGTCTTCAATGTTGGTCGCATAGCTACAGAGCTGCTTCCTGTTCACTTGCAATATGTCTGGTCTTTCGGTCCCTACGACATCGGCTCTCCTCTCCTCAGAATTGATCCCCTCATCTCACCCCGCAGTCGTCAAAACACTAAACAGACTATCACGACCGTCCTTACTCTCCCTCGCTCTCGATTGGCTCGATGAAAGGAACCAGGACAATACTGCACCGTATTTAGCGGAGGAAGGGAACGAGGATGATGACGAACAAGATCTCTATCCACCTGCATCATCTCTCGCAGAATTACGTGAGATATATATGGATATCCAGGCACGGAAGGGAAGCAAGCGCGATGTATTAGACAGGATGATAGAAGGGGATTGGAGAAATGGGATTACTCTATACCAATTGGCAATGGCCGACATGCAATACCTCTACGACCATCCCTCGTCCCAAAAATGGACCGCTCTCAAAGTTGTACGCCTCGCATCTGAAGGAGAAGAACCCTCAAAATCGAAATCGATACCACGCTTCCACCCCGCGACATTCCTACGAAACCTACAGAAAGAAGTTTTACCGGACGTCAAAGCACATTACAACCTCGATCGTCACCCAACACTCCCTCTCTTGCTCCTCCGCATCTTCATAGTCGAAAGCCCATACAATACCTCCCTCGCCCTCTCTTCAAAACAAGCCACAACCTTTGACGCAAGCAAGACGTTCTACGTAGCTTTCCCAGATGACTCGCCTTATGTCTACGTCTCACTCAACACCGCGGCTGGGCAACCCGTGTCGAGGTCAGATAATAAGAGTCTACGACGCTTAACTTTGGAAGGAATTCCTAAGGCTTTCTCACGCCCAAGAGAAAGGTATAAGCTTGAGTCCACGAGTCTTTCGGCAAGGAATCTGGATGCCCTAGTTGAGCTCAGGGGTGGAGGACGGACGAATGCTGCGGGTGGTGGTTGGAGTGTTTATGCGGAAGATAAAAAGAATGGAGGGGATAATCCGTTAGAGATTCAACTTCCTACGCCTGAATCGGATATTGATGAATTGCAAGAAGATATGCCAAAAGGACTCAAACGGCGGAGAAAATATGATCACAGGGTGGTTAAGAGGAGAAGGATGGTTGCAAAAGGCAGGTTTGGAAATACTGCGTTGCCGGATGACGGGAAAGGGATAGAGAGGCTCGATATTCGGATTGATGACCTATTCCCTGCTAGGAATGCCGAACCGGTTGAGGATGACTATGCGTTGGCTGATGAGCTTGATCTTGGAGTCACCAAGAAGAAACACAGTGGACGACGGAGTACCATTACGTTTGAGTTGGACAAGCATGATGATGAAGAGGATAGCGGAGAGGGATGGAGACCAGATGTACGGCTGACGTTCATCGGCCAACATGCATTTGCTGGAATTAGGCAATTGGTTGAAGCAGGTGTAGTTGATGGAGAAAAGATGCCTGGGTGGATGACTGGCGAAGAGGGTGTAAGTGTTGGGGTTGTGCGAGATGGGAGGATAAAAGGGAGTAAAGGAAGAGGAATGTAAATTTGTTTGTTTTGACTTGTGGAGCATATTGGGCGTTTTGGTCAGGCATAAGGGATTAGGATGAGATACCCGTGGAAATGTTAGGGGAATGGGTTTCCGGTAGTCAATGATGAATACTAAACAATAAAGGACTACATTATGTATTGAAGACATTTTCAGGGTTAAAATACTTTCATCGATGCAAGAAAAGGGGTCCATCGAACTCGTGATCTCGCTTCGCTACCAAGCTTCAACCTCAACTCCAGAAGTCTAGGTATCCAGCCCAGCTCACCACCACGGAGCCACCCTTCAAATCCATGAATCGCCTTTCCCACCACTCTCAGCTCCCACGCATCTTCAACACTCTCCTCCACTGCCCTCCTACAATCCGCACCTTCACCATGGCCTCCACGCCCTCAATCCCCACTCCGGCGCAATCCTCACGCAAACCCCGCTACATAGATGTACGCCCAAACCTCCCCCCCAAACACAGCAGCTCGTGCTGATCTGCAATCGCACACAGTAGATAGGCATCAACCTCACTGATCCCGTCTACACCGGCCTCTACCATGGCACACAACGACACCCCCCCGATCTACCAGCCGTCGTATCGCGCGCGCTAGACGCAGGCTGCAAGAAGCTGATCGTGACGGGCTCTGATGTCTCCGAGTCGAGGAAGGCTATCCAGTTATCCAAAGAGAATCGTACGCAAACTATCCGCTGGCATTCATTACAGGAGAAGCGCTTGCTAACGCGGTCATTATAAACAGCCGGAGTAATTTACAACACCATAGGCGTGCACCCCTGCTCCTGCCAACAATTCACGCCCGCGCCCTCCGCAATGCTACTTGAGTTGAAGACTCTCGCCCTCCAAGCGAAGAAAGAAGGTCAATGCGTAGCATTCGGTGAAATAGGCCTCGATTACGACCGCCTCCCCCTCTGTCCCAAGGACACCCAACTCGAGTATTTCGCCAAACAGCTCGACATAGCCTGCGATCTCGACCTCCCCCTCTTCCTCCACAGTAGAGCCGCGCACGCTGATTTCATGCGCCTGCTCAACGAGCGCCAAGCGCAATTACCGAGACGCGGCGTCGTGCATAGTTTCACGGGCACGCTGGAGGAGATGCGGGAGTTGGTGCAGGAAGGTTGGTATATCGGTGTCAACGGGTGCTCGCTGAAGACGGCGGAGAACTTGGAGGTCGTGAGAGCTCTTCCGCTGGATAAACTCATGCTCGAGACTGATGGCCCGTGGTGTGAGATCAGGGCTAGTCATGCGAGTGCGGGGTTTGCAAAGGGGTACGTGGAGGGCGTCAAATGGGTCAAGAAGGAGAAATGGGTTGAGGGCGCGCTGGTCAAGGGGAGGAATGAGCCGTGTTTGATTGGGAAGGTTGCCTGGGCTGTTGCGGGCATTAGGGGCTGTAGTGTTGAGGAGCTGACAGAAGCTGCGTGGGAGAATACGGTTAGGGTTTTTGGTCTTGGTGAGGTATCGTGAAAGTCAAAGGCTGAAATGAAGAAGAGCCATAGCGGGGTTGTAGAATATGTTGGATTAGAGAGAGATATAACCATAGACCTGTTTTGTTTTCTGATCCCCCTTTTTCTTGATCATCTTCTCAAACTGTTGCAGAGATACGGCATACTTACTCTATATAGGGGAATCTTAGCCTCAAATACTAAATAGATATTGTCACTCAAGATATATCCACATGAAATCCAAATCCCAACTGACCAAATGTCAAAAAGCCATACGGCAAATATTATATTAATTAGGCTATTAAAAGTACAACACACATCCAATACCCGACCGTTATCCCACCATCAGGTATTCCAGCGCACTTTCGGTATCCAATAATCAATAATCAATCTTCTTCTCCCAAATAGGCGCATCCGCTGGATGTTCCCGATCCCACACAACCTTATTCTTCTCATCGAACCGCGCTAGATCATCGGTAATACCAACCACCTCTCTCGAATCCTTAACCTCGCGTGCACTGATTCCCATCGCGTCTCTCACGATCCATAGTTGAGGCATTGGACTTGTGATTGCGGGGTTGAAATACGCCAGCTCTGCAGCCTCATCTTCGTACTGCGGGGGAAGCCAATCTGGCACGAGCGACTTGACAGCTTGATGGCTCTTGAATTTGCGAGGGTCGAAAATCCGGCTGAGGAAATTCGCTTTCTTGGCGTGGAATTTCTTGGGTGCTGTGATTTCCGCTTCGCTGGGTGGGTTGGCCTGCTTCGAGGAATCATATGATTTGTGATCCGTAGTAGTAAACATGGCAAGTTGGTCATCACCATCAAGACTATCTGGGAGGTATTCTTGTAATGGCTTCAGAGCATGGTTCATGGCTGCATGGTAAATGGCTGTGAAGGCAAGGAATATAGCCATAAGAACAATGGGGCCTGGAGCAGTGTTGATAGCGAAGAGGCCAATGAGGCAGACTTCACCAAGGTAGACACCGACCATTAGTTGCTGTAGAACGAGAGCGTAGGCGCGGCCTTTGGTGTCAATATTGTTGCTGAGCACAAAGAAGGCGTTGTATCGAACGGCCAGGTAGATGAGCGCAAACCCAATAGTGGCGAATCCGAGGAGAAGTGGGGAGATGATGGAGTAGGTGATGGCAATGATTCCCATGTTACCAAACTTTGGGTATAATGATCCCCATCCAAGTCCACCGAGGGTCATGTAGCGCTTGAACATCTTTCGAGGTGACTTGTCGAGGAACTTGGCAACGATGGTCGTCACGACCAGTGCGCCGATGTTGAGCAGATTCCCAGCCGCAATTCCCAAACCCTGCAGAATGAAATATGCAATAAAATAGTTGGACGCCAGAGGCAAATTCTCAGCTAGAAGGGTTGTGGCTGACGAGGGTTGGTCGATAATTTGAGTAACAACTGCTGCTGCCCCTGAGGCAAACGTTGAGACGAGGAAAACTTGGACAACTTGGAACGCCATGTACCAATTCTGAGTACTCAATTCGACATCTGGGAGAGTGACTTCGCCTTTCAATTTCGCCATCCCTAGGAAATGTTAGACCTGTGATGAAACAGTCATATGAGAACTTACATCGGCAAACTATGGGAACTAATGCCATCAAAACTGACAATAGGATAACTGGGAGCAATCCGGTAATAAGACCAAGTATAACAGTAGGGCAGTTGTTGATGAATGACAGAAAATGAACCTCTGTATCACTGTATTAGCGAGTACAAACGAAACCATGCGTTTGAAACTTACTATTAGTCAAAGCATTGATATTACTTATCGAACCAACAATAGCAACAGGAATAGCCCAGAAGATGATCATGAGGGTAAGGAATGAGTTGCAGGCAAACTTTCTCCCAGCTCGCTCGGTTTTTTTGATGCGAAGATTACTCCAGACGATCTCATTAGGTGTTGCAGAGATGGCCCTTGGGTTCATGCGTGGGGCCTTGCGAGGACTCATTCTTCTGTAGGCAGCCTCTGCAGCTTTCTGGGTAGTAAATTCGACAAATGTTGCGTTGAGAACCTTGGCATCTATTTTTTGATGGGCGAGTTGGTCTTTCTGGACTTCGGGACCGAGTCTTCTCAACTCATCTCTAGTCCAATTGATGGTATCTACCTTTTTGCCAATTAGAGGAATCTTTCCAAGGCGGTGGGTTGGACGGTCGCCCGGTTTCTGATATTTGGATCCAGGAAGTGCAGCTTCTGCATCGGCCGCAGCTTCATCTTTCCTCTTGTCGTTCTTCTTCTCCCACTTCAATCTCCGCTTGTTGGCTTTTTGAGAGAGCTTGATTTCAGCTCCTTCCAACTTGAAAGCATCCTTGTCTCGCTCTTCGACTTTCTCCGTGAGGTCTTTGCAGTCTGTTGCTAGCCAGGCTCGTCTCATGGAGGTACCAAAAAGTGCCAGCAGCTTCTCGTGGTTCATGTATTCAGTTGGCACGTCGGTGAAAAGAACGGTTCTCGAAGACATCTTGGCTGCATTGAAAGGAGCGAGAAGGTAGGCATGGCGCAGGTTAATAAAGTAGATAGTCTCACGAGTAATAATGTACATGACGATACCTGGGTAGTTAGTAACTGGATGTCCAATTCGGGAAGCCACTTACTGAAGAATATCCAACCAATGAAAACATGTGCATAATAACGATTCTTGCCTGCTTTGTTGATGTTGGCAAATGATAGCAAATCGAGTTGCTGCTTTCCACCACCACCAGTCGCATTGACAGGGAACAGAACTGGCCAAGTGCAGCAGCATCCAATGAAGCAAATAATGGTCAACATCTTGAAGAAGCGCATGTAGAGATAGCCGTCGAGCGATTCGTGGTTGAGAACATATTCATCGGGGACTTGGCGAAAGGGCTTGATCCAATTGAACCTCCCTTTAGGCAGTTCTTTGGACTTTTCGCTATGTGAATGTCAGAAAAGTCTATTATAGACACATGTAAGGAATCCTTACTCATCCCGAAGCGATTCTAGGTATGTTCGCGGTTGATAGACACGCTGAAGCTTAGGTCTGAAGAAGAGAAACAGGCCAACAAAGACTGCAGCTTGCAATGCGACGGGGATCAAAGTGGACAGGAGGGTTGAGGCCGAGTTTGACGATGATCCTCCCCTGCTTCCTCCCGACCCAGCGCTGGAAGTAGACTGCCATGATGGAGGATTAGCTATAATCCTATCATTCGTAACGGAGGGAGGGTAGAACTGCTCACCATGTTGGTTAGGGGATGTTACTGCGACAATTGGGTGGAAAAGGATTCCTTGTCGACTTGAGATCAGATGGGGATGAGATGAGAAGGTAGAAACCAGACGAACGTGGAATGTAGTATATTTTATGTGTTGTCCCTGCAACGAAGATCCTCTACCCAAGATAGACCACATGCAATTTACAGGAAAAGGGACCACGAAGATCATGAATGAGCCCGTGCACACACACACACACTCTCTCTCATCCCCCCTGCAGCGTGGGACGACATATAGACCAGGATGTGCTGTTGATCTAGATCCATCGAGACCCAAATTAAAGTAGGTGATTTACTGTAAACAACCTGGAAAGGCTGAAAACACCCCGCTAAGGTATGCACTACCGGTAGTTCTATCCTTCTGCCCCACATTTTTATACTTTTAATTTCCCCTCAATTTGATTAACATGTCGGTCCTCTGCTCAGTCTCGAAAGCAGTGAAGGTACGTACATGTTGTGTTTGTGTTATGGCTGTTATGGCTGAGTTTCATTGGCCTCTCTCTACTGCACTCAAAAGTAGACACAACAGTCTCAACCAAACACAGTCTGTAGAATTTAGCTGTTACTCGTACAAGTAAACTATCAACTATCCTCAACTCTTTTACACAGCCTGACAACTACAGCTGCATCTTCAGCAACCCAAGGATTCTGTGAAAAATCTCGAGTGCAAGACAAGCTGAAGCGGATGTGCAGAGACATGGCAAGGTCCCTGTGTCATCGTGTCGTCATGACGCCCGTTTGCCAAGGTTCTAAAGTTAACCTAAAGCCAAAGTGGCTAGTGGGCGGGATAAGAACTTTATATGTGACAGTCACGTGCTTCCACATGTTCAAGTTGTACCTAACCTGTACATTACTATACTAGCTCTTACCGAGGTATTTCTTCCTTTTAGATCATATTACTTGTCACTATCTATCTATTGGCTGCTTTCTCTTTGCGACCTAACGTATTTCCTATATCATGGCGAGGCATCACGTGTATCTTCTATGAAAAGGTTCTCGAGTCGTTCGATTGCGCCGAATCCCTTAAACAATGTGCGGGGAGTTGGGCAAGAGTTTGTTAACGCAAAGTAGGGCCAGTCTTTATGAAAGCAATCGTGATATGTTGGAGATTATCGAATATCTTGCAGCCAGGTCGCGGAAAGGCATGTCTAATTTCCAATGAACTTTAAAGGAGAGAGTACAGTCTCGAATTGGGGTTGTAAGTAGAGCCATCACAAACCCTTCCAAGCTATATTCTTTTACTGCTTGAATTGACGACTCAATCCACGCCAAAATGCCATTCTCAGCGCTGGAGATTCAAATGGTGAGGTTAGACTGACGGTGCGGGCATCTCCAGACTTTACTCATCATGTCCATGTCTGATTGGTCTTCATCTCGGGCTTGTGCTGAGACTGACAATTCTGACACTGTTTCAAGGAATTCTGGATATACTGCGCAATTACCATATCTCTGATGCTTGGCTAGTCATGATATTATAGAGACTTTAGTGGTTTGGCAACAAATCCTTTACCAAAGTAAAGTCACCGAGGCCGCCGAGAAGGCAATTGACGATGAAGCATACACCAGTGTTCTATGCATAAACAAATTGGCACGAACTCAGACACAAATCATTCTCCTCTTCATATCACCCCGACATACCCCACCTCTCGAGCTGATCAGGTCGTGGCCGCCACCGAGTCTTCTTCATAGCATGCCTCACGCTGGAACTAATCCCACACTCCACATGCCACTTCACTTCCCTCCTCAACGACTCCTGTATCCCCACCATACCATTCGCCCACGACGGCCCATGCCCATTACTCCCCTCGCCTCCCATACTCGGATCCCACTTCGTCAAACACCCATCACCTTGCCGCATACACGTATAGCACCTCAGAAACGCATGCAGCATCTCATGCAGCAGCGTACAGATATGCCAGGTCTCCACGCTACCCATATACCCCCGTTCCGGCGGCAAGGCATTGTTGATGCAAACTCCCTGGCCATCGTGGTCATACCATCCATATGCCCCTTTGTTATCGTGCACAAGAGTCACAGTACGCCACCGTTTGCCCACAGATTTGAAGAAGAAGGCTTGATCAAATAGCCCCATCCACTGATTCAAAACCACCTGCAACGCATATTTGTTCTTGCACTTTGGGACTGGGGCTTTCAAGAGGGCTTTTTGGGATCTGCTCAGGCGCTCTGGCATCGGTGATTGGTATTGTTGCCAAATTACCCGCGTCAGATCCTTCCCGTAGTAGGTGTTGGATTTGAGGCTTTTGCCGGCGTAATAGTCGTCGTCGATTTGAGGGTGGTTTTGGTTTCGGTATCCGCTTTGTTTATGAAAATCGGGATGCGCAGACATTGCATCTCTGGGTATTTTCTTTCCGAAGAGTTCTAGGTTTCAGTCTAGACATTGCGATGAGCAATTCCTACTTGATGGGTGATGAGGTGTTTGTCAAAAATATATGAATCACAGTAAGTAGTTTATGAATCACTTGATATCAGTTGCTTTGGCTTGATTCCTTGGTCTTAAAAAAGAGATGGGGTAAAGACCTGTAGAGGCCTTGAAATTCACAGTATCATTTACGATATCAACAGTCGCTGAAGCAACTAAAGATCTGTAAATACAGGGCCACTTCCTATAATTTTCGCCTTCATGAATTAGATCGCTTAAGCCCCTTTGCCTCCAGTTTGCAATTTTTTGTAGCGAGTCACAGGACCACGCGGCCAATGAATCCACCTAGTTGGATGCCTGGACTAGATCGCAGATTAGGATTTCATCCACCAGTCTATCGTAAAAGACAACTCTATTCGACATCTTCTTTCTAGACTTCATAACAAATTCACACATAGAAAATTAGAATTTCAATCCTCTTAAACCAGCATCTTGTAAAGAAATATAATCTCAGCATGCCTCTCACAGCCCTAGAAAACTTTCCAGTCCCCCACCAACCCCTCCCACGAGATTCAATACAGCCATCTAAACCGCGGCGCTCCCCACACACTCCTCTTCTGCTATGGCGCTGGAGGCCAATCTATCGATTTAACCCTCTACCAACAGTTCATCAGCGGCCACCCTTCACTCTCACTCCTCTGCATAGATCGATGGACACAGCCATCAAAAAAGCGGCGATTCTAAACCTCCAAACACCACCATCTCCCGCACCGGACTTGCCCTTCTCTCCGAACTCACCTCCATCACCATCTCACTCCTAGAAACCCTAAATATCCACACCTTCAGTGTAGCAGCGCACTCAGCAGGTGCCTACCAAATGCTAGATCTGGTCCAGCGATGCAACACAGCCGGACCAGCTAGAGTCAAAAACATATTCCCCATCTGCACGCACATCCCCGCCCCCTTCACCTCCTCAAAAGCCATGTCGCAAATGTGCACAATGCCCGACTTCCTCTTCACCACCATCACCACGCTAGACTCCTCATTATCCGACACCCCTATTGAGCGCCTATTCCTCCGGGCCGTGGGGAGCAAGAAAGCGGACCGCGCCGACCGGGACCTGTTTGTGGATACGCCACAGCTGAGAGATTTAATAGCCGCATATACGCCTTCGGCCGCACAGCTCGCCATCTCCACAGAGCGCAAAACCCTCGATTACAGACTCGGGTATTGCAGAATCCCCGGCATCACTAGCGAGGTCTTGAGCGCGCTGTATACAGATCTGCAGCTGGGTCCCGAAGTAAGACTTACCCTGGTTCACGTGCGAGGCTGATGTCTTCTTTGGGCCTGCTAGTGTACGGAGAGTAGTTGGGAAGATGAAGAGCGGGAAGGAGGTTGAGGTTGTTGATGTAGAGGGTGCGAGTCATGCGGATATCTACTTTCGGACTGAGGTCTGGGAGGGCATGTATCGGCGTATTTTGAAGGCTTAACATATGAAAAGGACATGAACGAACGTTCAACTGACTTTGATGATGAACGATGCTAGCGGATGATTGCGTGCCCAATTTGTCTGGTTTATGTTTGCAGAGACCGCTGTTGAATAAAGCAGGTATGACATGATAATAAGAAAGGACTTGTCTGATGCGATGAGCGTTTTGAAAAGCCTTCAGGCATTTTAATAGAGAGATGGCGCAAAGATGCTAGGGAGAAGCAAGATCATCTCGATGCCGCAACTCCAACTGAACGAAATAAAAGCTGACGCTGTCCCAATAACTCCCCTTTGAAAATTTACTGGTCATCACCCCAACCATCTTCCCCCTCATTATCCGTGAAATGCACCACGCTCGGCCACCGATTCTCATTTCCATACACACTGCCCCCATACTCCAAATACCCCTGCACATCCGGCCGCTTCACCTTCCCCAGCACCTCAGTCTCATTCCCCATGACCCAAATCGTCTGCATCCCCATCAGCATATGCTGCAAAATATGACAATGCACCATCCACACTCCCGGCTCCGTAATCTTGAGTCTCCAAGCACGCCATCCCATATCCGTCCCATTAGCGGTACTCATAGCATATCGATATAACATCGTTGTATCCCTCTGAATCGGCGGCCCGGATGCTGCGATTTTAGCTTCGTTGGTTGTCGCATCGTATGTTCCGTTCCCGGATCCAAGGTCCCAATAATGCGCCCCATGTGCGTGGAAAGGATGGATGTCCAGTCCTCCAGCATCTGCGCCTGTGTTCTGGATGACAATCTCGAGGACCTCGCCGATTTGCGCGGGGAAGGCTCGAGAGATAGGGTCAATCCCGTTGTTGGCAAGGGCACGCTCCATGGATGGGAACTCAATGCTATCATTTTTGTACAACGATACGAGATACGGCTCAGCAGGGAAGGCAGTGGTCCAGTCATAGTGGTTTTCTATCCATACCGTCTGCCCAGAGACGCGCTGGTGCACTGTTATTGTGACGCGGCGGGTCACTTCTTGCGCCGTTGGGAATGCACCGTCTTTGGGCGTAGAGAATGGATGTAGTTCGTAATCGAGGAAGCCGAGCGTGGTGTTGGGCAGAGTGAGTGGTGGTTGGGACGGGGGCGTGAAAGGAGTGGACGGTCTAGGCCCGTAGTTGAGGACTGCGAAACCGCGCGTGAGGGTCGGGCGTTCGCGGCACTCGAGCTGTAGGTAATATGTGCTTTTCTCGGGGTTGGCCTTGGTATGTAGCAAAGCGCTGAAGCGTTGACCGGTGCCGAGCTGGAGAAATGAGGTGCTGTGAGGTTGGGTGTAATGACTGCTCACGTTAGATGGGCTGTTTAGAGGGTCAGGTATACACACCCATCGGCTTCGATGATCTCTAAATCATGGCCCTCGAAGGCGAGAGATGCAAATGTGAGTGCCGTGGCCCCAATGAACCGCAACCGGTATGTCTTTCCCGGCTGGACATCAATGATTGAAAGACTTGCATTGCACGCAGTCCCATTTGCACTTCCTCCACCTTTTCCGTTCACCAAAATCATTCCCGTTTCACCACTCCATGACAACGGGGAAGCAACCAACCCTGCTTCAATCGTTGATTCATCTTTAGTAAAGACGTCTTGCAGAAAGATAATCTTGTCTTCGTCATACTGGTATGGGCATGGTACTTTGTCCTCTTCGACTATCAGAGGCCCAGTAGCAGAAACGGCTTGGAAGCCCTCATGGCTATGGTAGAAATATGTTCCTGCCATTCCAATCGGAACATTTATCTCGTAATCGAAAAAATGTAAAGGAGGAATCGGCCATTGACTCGCTTGAGGTGTTCCATCGGCAAAAGGGGCCATGGCTTGAGTTAGACCATGCCAATGCTATGGGATGTCAGTCCAAACTTTCAATTTACCAGTTAGTATTTGGAACTCACCATGGTCAAGTTCTTGTCGGTCATATCATTGTAAACCCGAATCCAATACGTGATCCCCTCCTTAATCCTCAACTCCGGACCAGGAGAAGTCCCATTGACAAGCACTGTTGACTTGGACGGATAACATGATTGAGAGACGTTTGAGGTGCTCACTCGTAGCACCGCGTCTGGAACGAAGGTCTCATTGTGAGTGATGCACTGAGGATCAGCTACCACCAGAGCTAGAAAGAGACAGGTGGCGGAAAGAGTGTGTTTGAACAAAACCATAATTACAAATTAACAAAAAGCGTCAAAAATCATGAGGGCATTTCTGTCCTTACTTAAGGAGCGACAGGATATACAGCTTATAACTACTCCACCATCGCAACTTAACCTCCTGACGTGGCATGTAGATCAGTACCCAAAAACTTAAGATTTATAATTAACGGCAAACAGAAATGCCATAAGCTTACATCCTCCCCAAGCTCTTCTTGGAGGACGGCTCGAAATGTCAGCCCTAGAGGCGACCAACGATGCTTATTGCTGGCGCCGCTGTCAAACCTTATTTCAGAACGTCAGGGGGGTAGATAAAGCACCTTCGCCTTAAAAATACGAGGTTATCCAGTCGGCTACGCATAGAGTTCAAAATTTGAGAGCTTCTTGTAATTGCAAAGGGAGGCAGCATGGAAATCACCCTATTATCGTTAGCCTATACAGACACGCTAGGCATTTCATTACTGTCCTGCACAAGCGAGTATTCTCGGGATTGCGATAAAGGACCAACCGTAGTACACATTAGTTGAATGGAGGTCGCACGGATGGTGTAGCGCCCCTGTCATCTGCAGTTGCTTGTCACCAGTGTGCTAAGATAGATAGTTAAGAGTAGAGACTTTTCCCAGTCTAAATAATGTCGTCTTATGCATTATCAAGAACCATCTCTGGGGTTGGAAATCCGACCTCCTGCTGCCATGTTGACCGAGGTACTCTAAACACCAAGCAGCTTTACACATTAATCAGCCCGATAGTCAGCCCGATGGCTTCTGAACAAATGCATTGCATTATTAAATTCTCGGGTATCATTGACCGTCCCAACCATAGCCCAGCGCCTCAATATCCACGAATACCACTGCAATCTCCGTTATCCCAGGCTTTTGTTGGCCCTATGGTTCCATAGTTGACCTGAGAACATTATGTAAATTCTACCCGCTGCCACCAAAATTATGCTTTGTCGCTCCCCTTTCCTAAGTCTTCGGGTTCGGGTTCGTCACCTTTCTCGGTTTCTCCATTCTCAAATCCAGAATTCTTGCGGCTTAGTCGACCCGAATTAGGCCCTATGACATCTGGCGGACCTGCCAGCGGACTGCCCGGAGGCGCTGCTCCACCAATACTTCCACTTATACTATCATTTCTGCCATGGCCAAGAAGTCCACTCTTAACACTTCCTCCATCCGCTGCAATTGATTGTTTTCCTGCGTAGTAGCTGTTCCGTTCACTGGGTAGAGCTGGTGTAACACCGGTTGCAGAATAGATACTGGCTCTCTCATTCAACCCAACACTTGGCCATGGTTGATGTGCCACCGACGTGGCATTAGTTTGTTCGATATTCGAACTCAACACACTAAGTGGAAGACTCTCTCTACTACCTCCGAATAACGACGAGGGAGCAAGCGCACGTACTGAAGCATCTGTATCCATAGAACGTCGTCTCCTTCTCTTCGAGGATGATGCTAGGGTGAGAATGGAAGCATTATCCGTCAACAGACTGTTTGCAGTGGCCATACTGTACGTTGCTGGATGTCCTCCACTTGCTACGGGTGCCAGGTGCGCTGGCAGCGCTGTTGGAGGGGGGGAAGTAGGATATTGGTGGGAAAATTGGATTGCTTGTCCATTAGTCGCGTTCGTTGCGTTATTCGACGGGGGAGCAGTAGGAGCCGCAGCTGAATGAATGGTTGTGAGGGTGGTTGTAAGCGATCGTACCGAATGTGCTGGGGACGAGAATGTGCTATCTGGACCTCGACCAGAACTAACCCCACAACCCACTGTAGTATTCGTAGCCTGGCCAGACGATGGAGCGTGCGAAGCCGCCACGTCAGAATGTGCCAGGTCTGGTTCCGTAGACAAAGTAGGGGCCGTTGACTTGTTACCGATCGTCGGAGGAGGGACACCATCCTGTGAAGACCTGACCGAATGTCTGCTGCGGTTCAAGGACGATACGCTCATGTTGTTTCCTGTAGGGCCGGTTGAAAAAGAATTACGACCATTCGGCGGCGCAGACTGCCCATTCAAGTGGCCTGACTGGGGGTATGGGTTGTTCTGCTTCGATGGGGATTGCTTCTTCGCATTTGACTTCATCTGGTATGTGTTGCGCTTCGTGCCCGCTGGCTGAGCGCCATCTGCAGTATGATTGCCTTTGAAGTTGGCCAGTTTCTTCATCCATGCCGAGAATGGTCGGCGGCGACCCGGTCGATCTGCTGCTGTTCGGTCTGCCAAATCAGTTAGTTGGGGGCGGTGAGGATGAGGGTGAGGGTGAGGCTTCAGCAGATTCTCCACAGAATGCGCCGGCACAGATTTGACTCCAAATCCAGTGCTGGCAAACGGCATCAGGGAAAATCGCAGGAGCAGGGTGACCAGATTCGTACCATGGGGTGATGGAGGTGGCTGTTGGGGGAGCTCTGTTGTTGCCATAATGGCCCGTTACGGCGGTTGAATATGAGGGTGTTGGAGGTTGAAGGTTGGAGTTTTTTTGGAAGGGGATTGTGTGGGAGACGAATATGAAGGTTGCAGAGTTGGAGGGAGGATGTATTCGTGTTTTGAACAAAAAATATAACAGGCCCTCTTCCGTCGAGTCAAACAAATGGGTGGTGAGTGTGAGTGTCTGTGGGCTGGTGCTGTGCTGCGCTGTCGAGCTGTTCCGCTGTTCCTGAGTCGACGCGGCATCCCGGAGTGACGAGGCTGATATTAGTCAGCAGATCGATATCACGTGGATCTATATTGTCTTCAACCTGCAGAACAACAAGTTCAACAGATTTCTCTCTTCTACTTTGTACATTTAACCTTGGCAGATACATCTCCATTAAACAAGTAATACTGATCTCACTTAGCTCTCCGCTGTTCAATATATTGGCATTTGTACAGCACCTCTGCCATGGCTTCTTGGTGTGCTCTATCCCTCAGGGAAGGTGCCACTACAGAGCTTATGATACATGCTCTCCCGTGAAGGGCTCCTCTCTGTCGTATGATCAATCATCAACATGTCCATACAACCGTTGCCTCCAGATGTCATTGCGCAAATTAAATCTTCCATCGCCATTACCAGCCTCAACGGAGTGTTGTGCGAGCTAGTGAAGAACTCCCTGGATGCTAGCTCTACCAGGATTGATATCAGTGTCAACTATGCCCGAGGAAGTTGTGTTGTTGAAGATGATGGCTTGGGGATCCTGCCTAATGAGTTTCGCGAGGGTGGTGGCCTTGGGAAGTTATATCGTAAGTGGCTTGAGTGTTGTGGTGCAAATAGGAGACTAACAGAAAACAGATTCCTCAAAGATAAACAGTGAGAACCTAGTGCACGGTGGCCGTGGTATATTCTTGGCTTCTTTATCATCTCTGGCTCTGCTATCCATCACGTCTCACCACCATTTGCATCGTTCCCACAACACCTCAAGTATGCACAAATCCAAAGTTGTGGGACGCCAAACCCCGGCTCCAGCCCAGCAATACGTCCAGTACCCTGATCATGGAACACGTGTGACAGTACGTGATCTGTTTGGGGGTATGCCTGTTCGTGTGAGGCAGAGGGCCATCGCTGCCGAGAAGCAGGGTGGAAATGGCAAGGATTGGGAAGAGCTGAGGAGAAGCATTGTCGCACTTTTACTGTCCTGGCAAGGAACTGTTTCTGTCACAGTACGCGATGCCGAATCACCCCAGAAGATGACTTTTCGGCCTCAAACGGATTTCTCACTTAATTCCGTGCCTTCAGCTGGTGTTAGTATCCCAAAAACCTGTACCATTCTGTCACAAGCCTCCTTTATCACACCTGCGGATAAGCTGTCTTGGGTCGCCATTACTGCTTCTATAGACACATTGACAATTAATGGCGCGATCTCTCTTGATCCATCTGCCACCAAGCGTGCCCAGTTCCTTTCCTTCGGCATACAGCCTCTAATGCCATTGCACGGTCAGAGCATACTTCATGATGAGATAAATCGGCTTTTTCTAAATTCGGCTTTCGGGAACGAGGAAGAGGCGGGAAATCTCACAGATGCGGAGAGGATCAGAAGAGAGAATGATGGTCGATACAAATCTGATGGGTACACCAACAAAGAGCTCAAAGGTGGAAAGAAGGGTGTGGATCGGTGGCCGATGTTTTATATCAACATCCAGCAAGCGTTGAGTCCGAAGACATATAGGAATGTTGATGTAGATGATATGTTGGATGATAAAGGTAGCAGTCTTGGTACAATTTTGGAGCTATTGCGGGCTATGATTTTGGAATTTCTCACTCAGCATTATTTTCGGCCAAGGGCCAGCCGAGGACATAAACCACGACGCAAGAAACAAGACGAGGACGTCCTGTCTCAGACTTTGGCGAAGTCACCACAAGACGCTAGGAACGATGCCACAGATGCTTTCACAATCCCTCGACCAACATCAGCTCCGACTTTCGAGGCTGTCAAGAATTCAAGTGTTAAATGGAGGAAGCCAACAGCTGTGGATGCCCTTGGCACAAATGTTAAGCTTCCGTCATTCCGTCATTCTTCATCGCAAGTTGACTCTCCGTTTGATGGATGGTCCAAGGTCAAGAGAGGAGCTGCGGTTCCCAAATTTAATTACAATACCGAGCCCCATCACCGACCAGCAAGCGCCTCGCCCGGCGTAGGAAGACAAGGTCCAAAGATCCACTCAATTGAAAGAATTTCCACGCCACTACTATCCAAGACTGGGAAACTCATTCGTCGCCCATTCGAAGACCTTGTCACTTCTACGCCTCAACCTAGAGCTCGGCCACTCTCTCAGCCAAAAATTCAAACTACAAAACGAGATAGCGAAGGTGATGAGTTGATTGAATGGATCAACCCTGTCACCAAAGTCAAGTCTCTTGTCAATAAACGAACTGGCCTTACAGTAATAGCTAGCAAAGAAAAACGAGATGACCAATCAGGCAAACATGGCAACATCAGTCAAGGATCTCTTTACTCTCAGCAAAGTCTCAAACGATTCACGACTCCGTCCATTGACGCCACAAGTCCTTGGATCAGGGATATTCTGAAGACGTGGGATAATCCCGTCTTCAACCCAGTCGAGCCCTCCATTCAGCAGGTCGCCATCGAAGGCGTAGATACAGCCACCCAAAGCATTCTACATGGCCGGCAACATCACTGCTCACAAATTGACATTGATCGAGCATTCAAGGAATCCTCTGCTGGTATCACTGGCCGTATATCTAAAGATGCGTTAAGGAATGGGGAGGTTATCTCGCAAGTTGACAAGAAGTTCATTCTAGTGAAACTCCATTCTTCAACACGTCTAGGAGAGACTGCAGAAAATGGAATGCTCGTGATTGTTGATCAACATGCTGCTGATGAACGAATCCGAATTGAGGCCTTGATGGAAGAGCTGTGTACTCCGCCTATGGAAGGGAAACCTCCTCTCCCAATAGAATCCAGAATCCTTACTACTCATCTCGACAAGCCGCTCGCTTTCGACGTTTCTACGAAAGAAGTAATGCTCCTCGATACACACAGGAAGCATTTTGCAGATTGGGGAATATTATATGATCTCCCTGCTGCTTCTCAGCCTGATCAGGCTCAGCGAATCCAGATAAGGTGTCTTCCACCAGGTATCGTCGAAAGATGTAAACTCGACCCGCGTGTTTTGGTAGAATTAATCCGCACCGAAGCCTGGAACTGCTCCGAGAAAGCACCTACAGCCAATTCCCCGATAAATCAAGACTGGCTTCACCGCATCCACAATTGTCCCAAAGGAATTATCGACATGTTGAACTCACGCGCTTGTAGAAGCGCAATCATGTTCAATGATGAATTAAGTACGGAGCAGTGCAAGTTGTTAGTGAGGAAGCTTGCGGGGTGTATGTTTCCGTTTCAGTGTGCGCATGGGAGGCCAAGTTTGATTCCGTTGGTTAATCTGGCAGGTTTTCGAATGGGATCTACTCTTGAACCGTCGGAGGGTGTTGAGAAATTCGGGAAAGCTTTTGGTGCTTGGTCTCAATCTGTACGAGCGAATAAACAATAGGAAGTTTGTGATTAGGGAATTATTGATTTTCATTGGCTATGCGACACTCGTGAACTCTAGTTTGATGTCAAGTAGTAGGCAATCTTCTGTATAAGAAATAAATGCTGGAGATGTGTGGATGCTATTTTATGTCATCGACCAGTATCCTCAAAACTTCGCATGCTCAGATACCATACTCCCACGCACCCCCCCTTCCAGCCTCATCCTAGCCTCATCCCCCTTCATAAAAAAGCCTGTCCACATCCTCCAACTCCAAACCCTTCGTTTCTGGGAAGAAAAAGTAAATGAACGGAAGCCAGGCCGTGTTCAACACAGCAAATATTATATATGTACGATATCCAATCCTATCAATAGCAATTGGCGTGATCTGCACAATCATATAATTGAATATCCAATTACACGCCGTTGACACAGCACTTCCTCGGGCTCGCAACCGCAAGGGAAGAATTTCAGACGGGTAGACCCACACGGTTGCTTGGAAGCCGATGGTGAAGAAACCTTCGAACAAAAATAGCATAACTGCTGCTCCGATTCCGCATCCCCTGGCAATAGACGTCTTGTTTTGGACGTTGTAGATCAAGCCCGTTTGCACGACCATTGTTGCTGCCATGAGAGATATGCAAGAGAGGAGTAGCGGACGTCGTCCTACACGGTCGATGAGCAGCCAGGGGATGAATGAAGCGACGAAGAACCACGTTTGTAGAAACCCTGACATTAACGCTGATAGATGCTCGGAAAAATTCAGTGAATCCTTGAACAGCGTGTTGGAAAAATATATCAGGGCATTTATTCCGCCTAGCTGCTGGAAAGACTGGATTGCGCATGCGATGAGGAAGCGGCGCTGGGATTGTATTTCGTCGTTATGTAGTAACTCTCTCCAACTTCCTGTGCCGAGCGATCTCTCGTACTCGCCGGTTCTGATGATATTCGTATGGAGGGAAGTTACTTCGTCGTCGGTGCGGTGGTACGAATGTAGACGTTGCAGGACCGAGAGGGAGGAGCTGGCTTCAGCGTGCGAAGCTAACCAGCGCGGGGACTCGGGAACGAGGGGTAGTAGAGCCAGCATGGGGAAGAGGAACATGCATTGCAGAATACATGGGATGCGCCAGGCGAACGACGAGCTATAGGATTGGGTGAAGCCGTAGTCGATCCAGTATGCTAGGAATATCCCCAAGTTCAGCGTAGATAACTGCATGCATACATCTGTTTTCCATCAGTCTAATCCCAAGATTCCAACGGCGAGCGACGTACATAATCCTCTTGTAGCCTTGGGACTGAATTCCGCTTGGAATACAGGCACAGTGCTGTTAATCCACCCCATTCCCACCCCGCTCACTACACGCGCCACAATTATCTGGGTGCGAGAGTAACTGCTTGCTTGCAGCACGGCCCCGATGATCATGGTTATTACTCCAATGAGGATAGACTTCTTGCGTCCGATGGATTCGCCGAACAAGGCGGTCAAGACGGAGCCAAGGAAACAGCCTACTTCGTAAATGGCGACGACTAGGCCAGTGATGGTGGGGGAAGGGTTGTGGAAGGTGTTGGTGAAGGACTTGGAGTTGACGAGCCTGAGGAATGTTAGGACCTGATGAGGGAGCTAAAGTGAACAGGAACAAAGACATACCCGCCCATGAGGCCATTATCGTAACCGATGAGCAGAAATCCCAGACAGGTGAGAATTGTTACGGCTGTGAAGAGGAGCCGGCCTTCGAGGAGCGCCATCGCAATTTACTCTGCCTGTATGTGAGAAGCCGAACTGTCGGGTTTGACGCTCCCTCTTTTCGATGTGGGAAGGATAGAAATGTGTAAATAACTAGATGGCAGGAAAACCACTTGGAATGTTGTTTTTACCAAGCCAATATAGAGGCGTAGGATAGACAGTTTTCTGATTTCTTTTGGTGAGATAAAGGACACACTTTGTGGAACCATGATGGCCTGCCTGACTGAAGCTGTTGGATGTAGGGAGTTCTCTCGATATTAAGCTCTGATACAACTATGCGGGGTAGACCCCGGTGAGGCAGGAGGGAGCACAACGGCTGTCAAAGTGATACATGACAGCACATTCATGAACGGTATTTGTATCTGGGGTCTTGACGACATTCAAGTTCATCTTGAGCTAATTCTTAATGCTTTAAGCTGATGAGGAAGAGTTCAAAGGGCTAGATTATGGTAAAAGATGATGAATAAGAATAGAATTAAGAAGAACTCGGAGACGATGATGTTTAATAAGTGGAGAGTTGACGTCGGTAGTCGAAGCCGAACTCACAAGGGAGCGAGGGAGCTAAGTCTAAGCTACTCGTACAATACTATGGGGTTATGAATCCTTGCAGTGCAGTGCAGTACCTCCCCGCCCCTCCCTCCATACAGTACCTACTTACTGTAATTCATTCCGTATTCTCCTCCCACCACTTCTGCCGCCGACGTGCATTACGGCCCGACAATCCTCCCTCCTACTCCTTCCTGTACCCTCTTGTATATCTTCATTTCTTGCCGCACGTGGAGACGGTTGAGAGTAATGACTGAATGCAGGTTAAGCGCTAACCCGTTCCTGTAATCGCCCGCCGTATCACGACCCCTCACCTCACCCACCACACCACATGATGGCTGCCCCGCAGAACTGCAATGTCCTTGCACCCTTTGCCGGCAGTGGGAATAGCATCGGCAACGGCAATATACATGTCAATGGCATAGCCTTTTCTACCGCGCCGAATATGAGCATGCCGCCCATGATGCAGCCTGTGATGGTACCGAACCTGGACCCGAACGCGCCTCAGATAACGTCGACGCGCCCCGTGAGGCCTCCCCCGCCTCCACTGGATACCATGAGGGCGTATCGCGCATGTCTGAATTGCAGGAATAGGAAGAGCAAATGTGATTTGGATGTCAACCAAGGGAGGCCGGTGAGTAGAGAAGCAGGCAGCTCTTTTGTCACAATTCTTTTCAACCATTGTGAGATGAGACAACAAAGTCAAGTGACTCTGGAAACAGGATGCTTCTGAGGAAGTGACATTTCCTTCTAGATCAATGCCACCTATCCAATCCTTCAGTCTAATATTTATATCCATCTCTTGGACTTCTGGTACGATGCGTGCCAACGCATTTATCTCCAGTTGAGATATCAAGGTCACGTGACCACACGCCCGGAAACACCCCCCAACTCTCTTCTTTGTTACCAGGCTGGTGTATGTGCATATGCTAATCTCTATCTAGCCTTGCCGACGTTGCCAGAGAGAGGCAAAGGATTGCGTGCTTGGAGAAAGTCACCGTGGAGGACGTCGAGTAAGGAAGAAACCAAAACTTGATGAAGAGGACTCGAACTCGAAAACCCCCAGTACACCCTCCAATCTCGGATTTCAAGGAGCTTCAAAGTCAGACACCCCTTCAACTCTTGGCTTCCCAAATTCAACAGGCCCCGACCCAGATTACTCACCTCGTTCTACTCACCACACATCACTGCAACCTCCACCATTTCCAAATCAATACCACAATCAACCAAGTCAAGGCTTTGGATGGCAACATACTACTCCAACCAATACTGCTGGCTCTGACACTACCACAATATCGAGAAATACTGAGCAAACAAATGTGAGTTTATGTCCCTCAATAGCGTGGCTAGCCTACTAACGTCTGAGCAGCTCACGAGCCCTCCTGACGGTCACTATCACCCAAGGGCAGATTCTAGCGCGAGTCTGCTAGGGAATTCCGGAGCTCTTCGTGAGAATATTGCTTCTGCAGACTTGCAAAACCCTTCAGATGCCCTTGAAATACTAGCACAAGTTGCAGATCGAGCGGACGGGGATTCACCGTCAAGCGATCAGAATCAAGGTCAAGGTCAGAAGCAAGGCCAACAGCCAGCCTCTTATCACCTCGAGTTGAGGGAATTTAAGATGGACGACCAATTTTATTATAAGCCGTTACAGGACGGAATGATAAGCCCGGAGATGATTTTACATTTGTTTTCGAGGTGAGTTTGAGCTACCACTTCAAAGAGTCCAGACTGACTGGTTATGCTAGCTATGAAGAGTTTTTCCACCCTTTCTTCCCCATCATCCCGCAAGAATCTTTCGATCGCACAAGACTTCCGTGGCTATCACGGCACGAGCCACATCTTTTCTCTGCCATCCTGACGGTTGCTTCGAAAGACAATGAACGGGTTCATCAAGTTTGCTACGACTACATGCAACAGCTGATTTCCATGATTCTATCTGGCGCAGATGCAAACATTGAAGCTGTAGAGGCGCTGCTTCTCTTGTCTCAATGGGTGTCACATCGTCCACAGGCAACTCTTGCCATTGGACGCGGAGAGGAGGACCGCGTTGCATGGATGTATATTGGGACAGCGCTGCGATTAGGTTATTTCTTGGGTATTGACCGGACTTCGTTCAAGAGTGATTCTCACGAAGCACCCGAAGTGTTCAATCGGAAGAGACTAGTATGGTCTGCTTGTTATATTTGTGATCGTCAGGTGTCAGTTCGTGTAGGAAGAGGATTCTGGGCTCGAGGTCCTGGCCCTCTCTCCGGTCTCAAGTCTAGCGATTTTCCAACTCTTCGACAGACGTCACCAAACACTGATGACTGGGCTTTAATCTTTCAAGCGAACCTTGAATTGACGCAGATATTTTCCAACGTTCACGATATCCTCTACTCATCAAAAGGTCATGGTTGGAAGGAAATGCTGGAGGGGAGGTATGCGAAATATCTGGATGACTTCCGGACTAGTATCAGGGGATGGAATGATGTTTGGGGTACGCTAGTTTGTGAGTACCTAGACGATCTTCTAAAAATACATCTCTTAACCACACATAGGTTCTCCACGACTGAAAGCGACCTTACTGCTTACGTATGACTACCTCCGTCTCTACGTCAATGCTTTTGCTTACCAGGCCACAATTTCACGTGCATTGACTTTTCAAAGAGACAGCCAGCATGCATCAAACCGGCCAATGCCGCTGATTAATGCATCAGCTCCGGACGCACGCTTCATCTACGAAGCTCTGGATGCTGCAAAGTCTCTGCTTTCAACATTCAACAATTTTGTTGATCCCGAAACGCTGCGATACATGCCGTCAAGTTATTATCTTTTTATCATCTACAGCGCCGTATTTCTTTACAAGGTACCTTTACTCTTACATTTTTAATCATCCATACTCATAATTCCAGGCAAGATCCACGACTACGATGACAGAGGAGGAGCGAAACGGAGTCCATCACATGATCAATCTGACCATCGACCGTTTGCAAACGGCATCGATGGGCGCGAATCACATGGGTTCACGCTACGCCCGCCTTCTTCAACTTCTCTGGCGCAAACCGCCAAAGAAAAATGAAACTTCTGCTCGTGAACAGCACGAGCAATCTACAATCGAAAGCCGTATCAATCCCGCCATTCAAGCCGACCTTTCAAACTTCCAAAACCAGAATCAACAATTCAGCCCCTTTCCCGGGTCAATGGGAATGAACAATGTTCAATTTCAACCGAAGCCGAGTGGGACATTTAGTTGGTTGGATCTGGACGCAACCTGGAACTTCGCGACGCAAAATAATAGTGGTGCAGGAAGCACGGGGGAGAGTGATGATATGTTGCTGGAAAATGGTTTGAGTCCTTTTGATATGGGGCTGCTGACCGACTATTCATTATTGGAGGGAGATAACCCGAATCTTATTTTTTAATGGAATAATCATCTGATTAGGTGGGATTGTGTGGCGGTGATTGGAGTTTGGAATATTAAAAAGCGTTGATGGGCCGGTTATAGGATTTGGTGGCATCTTAGAGGATGATTGTAGAGGTGTAACGGCTTTAGATTCGGCATGTATACAGTTCAGAGCCACACTTAATAATGCAAACCATATCCATCCAATAAGTTGTCTCTAAATGATAGCCTCAACTTGTGTCTAAGATGAACTTAGTTGGAGATGAGTTGGTGCGTATTTCTCTACCATTCCACTTAGCAAGGAGGCGGGCTAAGATCCAAACCCTCCACCGTCAATTTAAAAGAGTCACTCCTGGAATAACTTCCCCCAACATCAAGATCCAGCCTTCCCCGAAGACAATCGTCGAAATCCACATCTGCAGTCAGAAGACCATCTTCGACATCCCAAAGCGGGCCGCCTATAACTTCCCCAGAAGGAGATATAATGCATGATCCACCTCTACATACGAATTCAGACGCATCTGGCTTCGCTTCCACTGTTGGAGCTTGCTGGTCAGATGTCTTAGGATCTGGTAAGACAATCTCATTCCCATCATCAACAACTGTACTTTTCTTCCTTAACCTAGCGGGACTTGGACCGTTTCCATTAACACGAGGCATGGCATCTGTGCTCTCTCCTGTTATCCATGTGGGCAGGTTCGATTTTGTAATACACATATTTGCACTCAAGACCACACACCGTCCCTCACAAGCCACCGTCTGCATAAGCGGCAACCAGGTATCCCGCGCATCTGCCGTAGGAGCAAGATAGAGATTGACGTTCTGACTATAAAGCGAATGGCGGAGCAGGGGCATATAGTTCTCCCAACATATCGCGGCTGCGAGGGTGAGTTTTACGCCTCGAATCGTCGTAGTTATTGCACGAAGAGTAGATGGAGAGCCCTGGCCCCAAATAAGACGCTCGGATCCTGTCTTTGTGCCATAATGTATTAGACTTAAACATATAGGACGCTTTGATCGGATGGAAACAAACCGGCATGACCTTCCTCCTCTTCCCCAGAACCCCCTCAATCGGACACACATACACCGCCGCACAATACAGCGTCCCCGCACATCTTTCCACTAAACCCGTTATAACGAACACGCCGCTCTCTCTCGCTATTCGTTCAAGCTCTTCTCGCGTTCCATCGCCCCTCACTCCGGTTTTGGGCTTCTCCAGCGTTCTCTCTATCCATGATTGACCCGCACCTTCCGGAGTATCCCCTAGATCAACGGCGTCTTTGTAGTATTGCAGGAATTGTTCTCGTCCTTCCGGTTTTCGTGCTCCAACCGCGGCGCCGAATGTTGCAGTGCGAGGGTAGCCGCCAAGGTATGCTTCGGGGAATAGGATCAAATCGACGTCTTGTTGTCGTGCGCGTTTGACGGTTGCTTCGAGGGCGGAGAGGGTGGCAGAGGTTGTTGCGAGAGTATGGGATTGGGAAACTGCAAGGCGGAGTGTTTGTGACATTGTGAGTGAGGTAATGGTTTTGTTAAAGAGAGATGGTTTGGTGATGTGTACTACAATAAGCGGGGTATTTGTGGGGTAATTTCAAAGTCTGCCTCTCTTCCGACTATATCTTCACCTTTCAAGATCGTTAGACTTTGTTTTTCTTTCGTGAAGGCGTATACCTCCAAGAGGAGTGATGGAACTAGTTTTGATATACTTCTCAAGCAACTTTCCTTTCAAACAACTTTATTTGATATTCTACCGCAAGACAAGCTTATTCTGGACTTACAATGTCTACTGCCCTCAAAACGAATGATACTTTCCTGGAGTATAAGAACTGACTTTCAGCTATTTTTAGCTATTGCTATCACAAGATCTCGGTTTGAAGTATAAACCATTCGGATAGCTAGCTGCCTTGCGCGCTATATCTCGCTCGCTGACTTCGTATAAAAGAACCAATAATATACGCGCAGATTATGGAACTAAGTGATCCTTTCTATCTAGAGCGTCTGCTATTAGGGCCATACGAGTATAAATATAAACAGTTCTGGTTGTACTATTTTGAACTACGATGTAACATTATCACCCACAATTTCCAAGATGTCCACTACAACTTCGCAGCGTCGAGAAGAGGAAGAAGATCTGACATTCATGCCCATCTTTTGCACAGCTAATATACCCAAAAAGGTTCTAAATTCTCCAGCCTAATAGGTATCATGATTTTCATCTAACCATTGCAGGTCCTTAAGAAATTCCTTGAAGCTGTTATTGAAGGCGGCGAAGACGCAGAAGATTATCGTCCTGTTATTTTAACCTCAACCGACATTTCCACCATCTCCACGTCTTCAACCACCATCCCTTCTTCCCAAACCCCAAGCCCATTCCTCGGATGGACAGTCGACCAATGCTACCAATTCTATCTGAATAATATTTTCGACTCTGATAATGAAATATCCGGTCCTTGGACAGCTCACACATTCGTCGTACTCGACGACCAGACCGCTTCAGATCGCAAAACTTGCTTCCTCTGCAGCGATGTACCCGATTACCACGAACGTGATCGTGTGGTGTTGAAAAGCCTGCGTAGCGTTTTCACGGTAACTCTACCAGAGGCTATGGGTTACGAGACTTTTACGAGAAGACCGAGTGAGAGTGATGGCGGGGCTTTGGGAGCTGGGGATGTGATGACTGGGGATGTGGATTTTATGTGCATGAGTATTATGCCACCACTTGCATTTATGAGCATGGAGGAGAGGAGACAGGTTATTAGTTTTGGGATGGAGAATCCTACTATCAGAGAAGGGAGAAGGTTTTGGGACAGGTATTTGGAGGAGAATAAAAGGGAAGATGGAGTGAAATTGGCAAATAGTGACACCTCTTAGGAGACAGATGAGGAAGAAGACGAATTATGGTATTCATTAACCTACCTACTTCGACCTATTCAGATAGGAATATTCTTACTTCAACATATATTCATTTAACTCTGAATAAGATTTGCTACTACGAAAATTCTAACTCATGAGCTACACCTTTTCGGTGGTCAAGTATTTGATTTTCATCCTATATTTCCTGCATCTTTCAGGTCGCTAGATATCAGGGATAAATGTTCTTCTACTGACTTGAACTTTGGGTTGTTTGAGTTACTCGGACGTAATAAAGTATTCTAAACACCCACAGATCATATTTTGCAATTTTGTGGCGTAGTATTTACTTAGCAGAACCTGGCAGCTCGAACATGAAAAAGGGCAAAAGGAGCAAGCAAGCTTGGAAGGCACAATTAGGCATATGTAATGTTGCAATTATGATAAGGCCTGCCCGTTCCAGCAGTTGTATGATTCTAAAGGCGCTCTGGTAGTCAGGTCAAAAAGTGGTATGTTGAATACGAAGCACACGAAAAAAATGTACCAAAAAGATGTCGGCCTCAATCCACTCTTCCAGGGGTTAAGAACACCACATTGTTAATTTCCATCTCTTATTCTGCTTTCTCCACCTCTGCAGACTCAATATCGGATTTTGGCCATAGATATGAAAGATCCCCGACAGGAAATTTCAACGGTATCTGCATCTCTGCTGCTATCATGGCAACCGTCATGTAATACCCAAGCAAAGCAATCGCAAAGAAAATGGCAGCTCCAGCCTAAACGTTGTTAGCTTTGGCTTATGATATATACCAAGCAGCACTTACTTTTTGCAATCTCATAGCCATTGAATGATCTCCCGTGCTGACTTTCCAATAAGAGGCTCCAAGAACAAAACAACTAGAAAAAGACAACAAAAACATGACCGCCGAGACAGTATTTGTCTTTAGCGTAAAGATCCACATTGTAAACAGCCAAAGGCCCCACACCATGAGGTATAGAGCGACTGCAGCATTATACCCTACGGAGGTTGCTCCCTCGGCGGCATTCCCCGTCTTAGAATATGAAGCGGCGATTCCCCAAGAAGGGGTTTCGAGAACACCGAAAGAGAGCCAGAACACGGCGAACATGCCCATGACCATCATTGAAAAAAAGTTCCCCATTATCCATTCGAAAATGGTGGCTAGAAGGAGGAGGACTGGACCCGTGAAGTAGAAGATTCCACTAAGATAACTGTCAGTTATGATCTGGAAGTAATGAGTGGGGCAAGGGCAGCGCAAGAAAAGGGATACGATACGCAACGCCGACGAGAGTGGTTGCCCCACCCCACTCCATTAAGATGACTGCAAAGGTCATACCCGAAATGACGGATCTGAGGTACTGTAGTCAGTTAAATGGTATGACCTAGGTAGCGTGCTTCTCACCCCATCGACCCCAAAGGTGCTGGGTTCGCAAAGCGCTTTCTGGAATCACTAGTGGCGGCTTTCTTTGGCAGGTAAAGCTATGTTTCGTACAGTTATTATGAATGTCCAACAAGACATGAAGACGGAAGTGAAAAGGCGTGTACTACCTTCTCAAACAGCTCAGGGGAGATCGTTATTCCTGTAGGTGATTTGACATGAGACGGGTGGAGCTGCTCCCAAATCTCAGAACCGCTATCGCTAAGTTCATTCTTCCACTGATTGATGCTGGTACTCCCAGGCATCTCGAGTGCTCGTTGAATCTGAGCTGGGTGTTGACTGGGGAACCTTTCCAAAATTGATTGAGGACTCCAACGAAAAAGACAAAAACATAACTGGGTGATCACTGAGTTTTATAACCTTGCACAACTTATATACGAACGGCAGTCATCTACTACTCGCAGCGACTTACTGATGTTCCACCTGTACATCTATGCAGCTCTCCTCCCGTTACGCCGGAAAGACGAATAATGCCGGCTTGACAGCAGTGAAAGCTGAATGAAGTTAGCAAATCGTACTTGCGATCTGTATGTGTGGAAATATCATTGATCAAAAGTCCAATAGTCTATCAGGACTACTGTACACAGGGAGACCGGCTTTTGTCGATGCTGTGAGGAACGAGCCGCTGCGTTTTTACACATGTCCTACCCATAGCTATAGTTGATTTTGAATTGAGATGTGATTATTTTCACAAATGACGTTGATGCCATATAGCTGAATGATATTCTTGTACTGAGATATGACGCTTCGATGCTTCAGGTAAACAAGTGGCTGGAACTTGAGACATTCATACCCTGAGATTGACGCGCTACTTGGGTCATCTGCTGAGCCGCACCTTCAATGTGGCGCCCCTCATCGGATCGAGAGTGATCCAGGGGCAAAATGCGCCCGATAGACATGGAGTAAGAAGAGTATAGGATTAAAAACAGATGAGGATGGAATGTAGTTGATTTACGATAGACGATCCACGCTAACCTGAATTCTTTTTGGTACTGTACGGTACAGTAGTGGACGCCCCACGTCTATTCATTCAACCTCCTCAGGTCCTCCTGACTCCTTGGTCTCAAGAATCCTATGACTGTTTTACGATCCACGGACCGGAACCGATGCTTTGCCAAATACTTGGTCGGGCACATCGTTACCCACTACCTGGATGGTGGTATGGTCACTCCCTCGGCTTGGCTTCAATTCGGCACCTAATTCTCATTCCTTGCCATGGGGATCTGTTCAAGTGTGACATTGTGCCGGCGGATCTCGAAAACCATGCCCGCGAGTTGATAGATATTAGCCACGTGAATGAGCTGGACCAACGAGTCTTTGTAATCTCTATCATAAATTCGTTATAAGATCTCCATCTATCAGGTATCTCTCTATTGTATCCCAACACCAGCCTATCCTCCTTAAACGCCATGACAAATAAAAATTACGACTAGGATATAGTCTAAAAATCAAGAGACAGCGGCTGCTCCAACGATGGCATCCAAAGCCGAGCTCTGCGTCTGAAGCGTCGCCATCGAGGAGGAAGGGCCGCTCCAAACCAATCCTAACTGGTTATCCACTATCAAACGAATTAGTAAAAATGCTTGCTGGACGTTTTGGGAGTAGAAACCTTGATCATCCGCCCAAATGGCATTGGCGTTCTTTTGCAAGAAGCTCTGATACAATGTCTTGGTGTCCGCTGGCAAAATATTCGCCCTGTTGTACAGAAACTGTATGTTTCGACCAAAGATCCCTTTGAATTGTTGGAGATCGGAATCGCAGCCACCAGTTGATTCGCACGCCTCATGTAAGATGCCATTTGCATCAGTCATAATGCTGATTGTAGCCGTCGCGAGGGTGTTGGCTAGCTCGTTGTAGCTATCGTCTCCACTTGCCCATGTTAGCTCCACCAGGCCGCTGAGTATTATTCCTTGGTTGTAGGTGAAAATTGGGCCATTGTTGTTAACACAGTTATTAGCTAGGTCGAGACCGTCGTTGATTTGATTTTGGGAGTTGATCATCCCTGAGTTGATGAACCAAGTGGTCGCCTTGACAGCTTCATTGTAGTAATACGCTGGAGATGGGGTGCTGGGTCTACGGTTGGCTAGCTTTGCCGCTGCAGTAATGTAGAGTGCATTTGCTACTGCGTTCACTGAGGTATGTGCTTTGTCCCACCTAGCAAGTATTGTTAGTCATGTGGTACAGTCGGAAACGGGAAGAGGAGCTCATACCAAAGACCGCCTTTGCATGCTGCTGGAGTTGTGCCCCATGCATTCTTTGAGTCTTCAAACAGTGTTGCTGCCGTATCGAGATATGTCGTATCGCCAGTGACATCGTATACTTTGATCCAGGCAAGAACCCACCAGAGCTCATCGTCATAAAATCCGTTGATGAAGCCTGCGAAACCTGGGTTGGCGGGAGCTTGCTTCAGTGTTGTCGGAAAGACCGTGTTTGTCGTCGGTTTGGCTTGATCGGGGAAGTATTCTTGGAAGTCTGCGAGCAAGGTGAGAGCGTTTGCGCTGTTCCACCATGCGTTTGACCAGAGACCTGTGGCTGCCGAATAATATGTCTGCATCTGATCAATACCTGCTGCTGCATAGGCGACAAAGTCGATCGCAGTTGCTCGCCGATTTAATATTGAAGTTATTGGGGGGGGATATGGTGATCTGGGATTATGGTGTGGAAGGGCGTAAGAGATATTAATTGTTGTGAAAATGACTGTAAGAATGCGAACTGCTGTTGAGTGTAACATTATGAAGAGGATAACGAGTGTGTTTATTAGAAATAAATTGAGTTGATTGTTTCTCTGCAAAAGGGCATCTCTCACTGTTATGTATAAAGAACTGGAAATTCAATTTCTATGGCATTATGATCCCCAGGATCAGGACTTCATCACATTGGCAACAAGTACTGGGGTGACTGATAAATCTCATCACAAGCCCTCAATTGGCCAACTGCTAGCATATTGTTTGGTTTCGCATTGTTGTAGAGGGACAAGCCTCTTGCTAGCAAGAAGTTCACAAACAGCTCAAACCGCAAACACGTCCCTGCAAGGATAAATGCATGACGGTTCATCTTAAAGCGCTTGTATGTGGATTAGGGCGGAGCCAAGCTTTTGGACTTCTGCTCCCTATTGGGAATCTCCAGGGTTTTGCTGCTGGATATCAAGATCCTTAATCTTCGGAACGCGCCTCAACGGGGATGGAGTGAGATCTACGTGTTCCTGCATGGACCACCACGCCAGTGATTCAAGAATGCTTCAACCATGATCCAAGTTATTATAGACACTAAACCTTGCCGTGTGGTGACATGTGCAAAATCGGACACCTAAGAGGCTTTTGACTTCTTTGATCTTTACATCAGCTGGCTTTGCTGGAGGCCCAAGTTCTTACGTGGACCCATACAGTAGCATCCTTACAAGACATGTAGACTTATGCATAAATCTCTGGCTACGTTGGGATAGATGAAACACCTATCGGAGATTTATTGATACAGTAGGAGTGAGTGGGTGGTCTAGGCGTGCACGGCCCGATCTTATCTGGCGTTTCATGTACAGTACCTGGTACAGTACTTCCGAATATGAATCAAGGAATGATTATTTTAGATCGGGAATGATTAACCCATATCAAGAATACCTAAGTCTTTCAAGTGAAGATATACTTTATTTCAAGAGCGGGGAAAATGTCGAGTCACCTTGTGCAAGTCGGTATTACTCGCTCGTTAGTGCCCGCTCGCCTAAATTTACAGCATCAGGCACCAAGTCTCCAATCCCACTCTCCATCACAGTGCTTGTTTTCCTTTGATACCCTTCACCAGTCAGAAGAATTTCTTCTGTGAATACCCAGTCTCATACATCCAAGCCAAACCTTACCCTTTCAAGACCACCACTTCAACAAGCCCGTCCTGATCAGGTTCAGATTCCTAAAGCGTGACTCAACGCATGCACAATGACTACAATGACGGGCAAGACTATGGCAATAATTGGTTGTGGTAAGTAGGTACAATAATGAGGTCGTCAAACGATACTGAATTCAGTTTCTAGGAACTATGGGCGGTGCAATCTTATCAGGCGTGCTTGAATCAACAGCCAAATCACAATTGGCTGGAGAGAAGCCAAGGATAGAGCACTTCATCGCAACTGTTCAGAGTCAAAGCTCCGCGCAAGGATTGCGAGACAAGTATTCCAAGTATGGCGAATCGTTGGAAGTTTTGCAGGCAGACAATGTGTCCGCGATGCGCAAGGCTGACATTGTGATGCTGGCGTGCAAACCTTATATGGCGGACACCGTCCTCAAAGCCGACGGCGTACGTGAAGCTCTAAAGGGGAAGTTGGTCATTAGTGTACTTGTGGGATCGCCCCCAGAGAAGTTGTCGGCTGCAATCTACCACGCTGGCCCGAGACGGAAAGACGAGGCTGAGTTCTATATCAAGAGGGTGATGTTGAATATTGCCGCCAATTTGGGACAGTCCATGTCCATCATTGAGACGACTTCCATGCCAGATGAGTTTGAGGATATCTCGGACTGGATCTTCCAACAAGTTGGCAAGACCGCGCCTGTTGCCCCAGAGCTGTTTGATGTTGGAGGCGTCATGGCTGGAGTATCAGGTGCATTGTTCACAGTTGCTTTTGACGGGATTCTAGATGGGGCTGTAAAGCAAGGTTTGAAGCGCGCGGATGCAAAGAAGATGCTGACGCAGTCTATGTTTTCCGTTGCTGCTTTGCTGGAGAGTGGTGAACATCCTGCTGTGTTGAGGGAGAAGTATTCTAGTCCGCGTGGAACCACAATTGAGGGGTTGTTATCTTTGGAGGAGGACAGAGTTAGATACGCTTTTGGCAAGGCTGTGATTGCTAGTTCCAAACGGAGTGAGGAGATTGGGAAATAGAAGCGGGTAGAGTAGAGCAAGGCGTAGAGGTTATATTCGCGAAATTCTCACGAACGCGCGGACAGAATTGATATATCTACAAATCCATCAACGGTCTTGATCAGGAAGTGACTTGGAGCACTGGTAGTCTGGTCTGGTATGTGTAAATGTAATACTCGCAATATGTGAATTTAGGATGCGGGGTATTCCCGTCAAAAGCCGACTCGGGGATTGAACTGTCTAGCCATCAAGGATTCAACGAATGATATGCCAAAGAAGCATAGAATGCGACAACCGACAGTCCCCGACGACCCAGACGGCCCAGCGCGATTTTTTAAACTGCATGCATGATTGATGGAGCTTCTCCGAGCGACCCCGCGAATGGTGTTGTGGTGGGGTTTCTCATATATCCGTATTTCTTTTGCACTTTTCAACTTTGCGCTTTTCTAATACCGTTACTATTAGGATTCAACTTTGATCTTGGATGTGACTTGAGTTTTTGCTTTACAATCACGAGTGTTTAATCCAAGTGTCAAAAGTCATGTCGAAGCCAGCAGTACTATTGATTGGCAAACTTACACACGTGGAGAAGGAATGGGAAGATTGTGCAACATTTGCAGAACTGAAGGTTAGTCTCTTTGAATTTTAGCAAAACCATGCTTACTCTAGGAAGACATACTCTGGATCCACTAGAGCAGAATTCTTATCCGAATGCGAAAAAGGAACGTACAATGGGGTCGTTGCGTTGTATAGAAGCAATGAATCAACATCGGTAAGGTTACTTGACGGTCTCATGTCAACTCTACTTACAATGAGATAGATCACAGGTCCTTTTGATGCTGAACTCGTGGAAAAGCTTCCGGAATCTTTGAAATACATCTGCCACAATGGCGCAGGATACGACAACATCGATGTAGAATCTTGTTCATCCCGAGGTCAAATATCCGATTCCTTGGCTTAAGGGTTGCTGCCTGGAACGAACTAACATTCCCATTCAGACATTCAAATATCCAGTACTCCCGTAGCTGTCAACTCAGCTACGGCCGATATAGCTATATTCCTTATGCTGGGAGCACTGCGCAGAATCCATATTCCCTATTCGTCTATTCGAGAGTCCAAATGGCGAGGTCCAACCCCGCAGCTCGGCCACGATCCGCAGAACAAAATCTTGGGAATATTGGGTATGGGAGGGATAGGCAGAGAAGTGGCAGCTCGCGGTCGTGCATTCGGGATGACCATTCAGTACTACAATCGCAGTCGCCTGCCCGAAGAGTTGGAGAAGGGCGCGAAGTATGTAAGTTTCGAAGAATTGATTCGGACAAGTGACATCTTGAGTCTGAATTGTAGTTTGAGGAAGGAGACTATTGGGATTATTGGCCCGAAGGAGTTTGATATTATGAAGCAAGGAGTAGTACTTATCAACACAGCTAGAGGAAAGCTGGTTGATGAAGGAGCGCTTGTAGCAGCTCTTGATTCTGGCAAGGTTTTCAGCGCTGGGCTCGATGTTTATGAGGAAGAGCCAAAAGTGCACGAGGGTCTCTTGAACAACCCGAATGTTGTACTATTACCGCATATTGGAACAGCGACGGTAGAAACCCAGGTAAGATAGATTATTGCGACCGATAACTAATAGCCGCTGACGCAGTTCTGCAGAGAAACATGGAGTTGCTCGTGTTGGAGAATATTGAAAAGGCCGTAACGAAAGGGGAGCTGGTGACCCCAATACCCGAGCAAGCCCATATGGAACAGTCAAGTACCGTCAAGTTGTAAGGGTCCTAGGGGTTGCCTACTATGGGTATAGGAATGGGAGGTTTTGATTGAACTACTTGGGTTGATTGATGTGAAATATTCTCCGCAAATTATATACCGAAGCGGCATAATCTACACGTGATCAAGATTGTATAAGCTCCGCTCTAATGGCCTGGCCCTAAACTTTTTATGCTTGATACCAACCCAACTCAGACTTCCGAAGCTATGCTCGTCTCCTTCGGCCTTTTATAACTACTAGTACTTCGTACCTTATTCTGTGCCCGGTAAATCCGCCGTCACATAGCAAGATCATACCATCTTTAACGAATTGCCTACGGAGACGATAGGTTTATCTTGGTGCCGATTTATGATGACCTTATACTGGCATTCCCCACGGTTCCAACCAAATACGATCGACTGGTTCCTGCGGGCCCTATTAGCGACGAAGGATTTTGTGCCAGGAAGACGTCAAGCCTTGAATCGAAGCTGGTTTCACAGGGCTGTGCTAAATAATCTTCTTGGGTAGGTTACATTAGATCCTACAGATATAAGATAAGAAAGATATAATTTGACAAACGCAGCAAGGTCGATTGAAGATATCAGGGTAAGATAATACTACTCTTTCCACTTCCGTCCATTCCTCTTTTAAGCATCATGTGAATAGAGACATTTTCCCCTAGAAGCCACTCAAAACAAATAAGCCCCATTTCTCATGTGTATTATATTATACATTTCAGCCACGGCATATCTAAGGTACCAGATCTAGCACGGCCTATTTAAGTATTATGAGACAGGATTTGCGATTAACATGTTAGACTTGATATAGAATGTAAGATTTGTATGCTTGCGAAGAAGCGTTGCGTTGGAAGTGGAGATATGTATGAGTGAGAACGAGTGGGCTGTCTCTTTGATTTAATATACACGAATCCTGGCCCTGAAGGATTTCATATTTTCTACCCTCCATGTCAGCGTGTACACCATCTACTGGCACAGTCAGAAACCTCAAAGGATCTCAAAGACCCTGCAGATGCAGCTGAAGTCATACTTTACGAAGGCATCGTGAGGACTGGATTTCGAGCTCCTTTTTGGCTGCACTCTATCGCTCTTACCTGCATCCTCCCCTGTTCCTCCACGATTATTCTAGTGCACAACTGCCTGTTACATATTTTATATTGCTAGACTGCGTTCTCCCCAGAGTCTAGACTATATCCACAGCTTGTAAAAACCTTATTCCGGCTTGATGGGCTGCACGGAGCACTTTTTACACAGATGACAATCGCTTATCGCGTAGTCCCCGCCCCGCCCCCTTTCCAGCTGTGCACAACCTTATAATCTCCACTCGCTCCTGAGTCTGACCTTCCCCATCCTATGACTCCAACCAGTCCTCACCCCAATACAACCTTCCACGCACCTGCAGGAAACCTCTTCCTTCGCAATGAGTTCTGAAACACGGCTTTAGAGAACAGCAAAGTTGCACTGTAAGAATCTAGAAAAGGTAGCGCTGCGACTAGGTTATTGCATGTGCATCGTTTGGAATCAATTTTGCAGTCTTTTATAGTCGTTATTTCATATCTTCTGAAATGTGAGACACCAAGCTGTTTCTCACGCGTACCAGCTGCTCATATCAGGACTGATTTCGAGAGGTGTCTTCCAGCCTGTTCCAAAACTTGAGCCGCAGACCACGTTTGAAGGATCATCGCTGGCCAAGGGCATCGATCCTTCTGCGGCGTCAGATAGCCTTCTTGCAGTACATTTTTGGCTTTCTGCGTCGCAAAGCAGACTCAGGCTCTAGAATGACCACTCACAGTCTTGCAATCGCTGATTTGGGAAATTGGCCCTCGCCGTCTGATGAATTTTATCCAACGTGGAAAATATAACTGTGCGTCAGCCCACCCTAGTAGGTGGATGCCTACTGTCTCGTCATCTGTCCGTTCATTTTTCATACTGTCTTTTAGGTTGCAACGATTCCTAACGAGTGGAGGTTGGCGACTATCATTTTTGCATTGTCTTTCTTTCTTTCAATCCTTGATCGTTCTCAACATCTCACTATCGTGTAGATACTCGACGTTGACCTGTTATAAGCTTTGGCATATGTTGGGATTCAAGTCTTGTGATAGGTGTAGGTCTTTTGATCCGCGACCCATCATCAGGACCTTATAGCCTTCATCATCTCCCGAGGAAGGACGTTTATCTTGGTTGGGAGGATGGCGAAATCGCTTGGGTTACTGTTGTTGTTCGCTCGGGTGTCGTTGCAGCAGAAAGACCCGTTAAGTGACTTTTGTCGGCGGTTCGGACATCAAAGTTGTGTTGTAGACACCAAGTTATATATTGACGGAGGACAAGTGGACTGGAACCCGGTATGTCTTCAACCAATCTCTTCTCGACCTCTGATAATATCATACTAACGTGGGCGTCCAGATACCTGCCAACAGGCAAAATTATACTAGTAAGGCGTCTCTCAGGGCCGCCGTCTGGTGCAAACTAATTTTATCTAGATACTTGGGAATCGTACCACGATCTAACCACGAGCCCCGTGGGTGTGGGCGTTCCTCAATTGCATGCCAATTTGTCGAAGAACTCTAGCATCCCTGATGTATCTGGGGCCGTGTTGTGGCCCGACGCGGTGAACAAGAGATTCTATCTCTTTGGTGGAGACAATTACCAGGATTCCCCTAGTGCCGCAAATCTCTACTCTTATGACATTCTCTATGATAAATGGGATTCTTTCGGCGCTCCCTCTCAAGGGATCCAAAGCGTTTCTTGGGGGGCTGGCGTCGGAATTTCAGATATTGGGCAAGGCTATATTCTTGGTGGATGGCTTTCCAACTATTCTGTTCCAGGATGGAATGGAGCACCTTTTGCGACGAACTCCCTTTTATCCTACGATATGGACAAACAAGCCTGGTCGAACAGTACTGGACCCTCTGATAATGCCGCAAGAGCTGAGGGAGTCATGGTTTACGTGCCGGCATCCGATAGTGGAATGCTGATACAATTTGGAGGCGTGACAGTGGAAGTTAACGGAACAACCGATGCCTCTCCAATGGAGAAAATCAATATTTACGATGTGAAGAGTGGCAAATGGTATACCCAAACAGCCAGTGGAAGTGTCCCACCAACTAGAAGGAGGTTCTGCGCTGGTGCGGCCTGGGCCCCTGATCACTCAACTTATAACATGTATGTTTCATCTGCTTTGATATTATCAATTGCTAACCTATTGCAGTTATATCTACGGAGGGTTGGGATTCGGAGCTAACGGGCCCGGATTCGACGATGTTTGGATTCTCTCGCTCCCGTCATTCGAATGGATTCCATTTTACAATGGGGGCACGTCAGGGTTTCCTCACCACTCACTCACGTGTAATGTGTATGTCAAACTACCCAGTTCACAGGGTCAAATGTTTCTTACAACTTTGCTAAAATTCCCATTTAGAGTCGGTGGACAAATGCTTGTTACAGGTGGAACCTTTCCTCTCTCTGATGCATGCGATAGCTCCACAACCTGGGGCATGCACGTTCTCGACATGGGCAAGGCATCTGGAAGACCGTGGAACCCCTACAATGTTAATCTCACGGATTACGTTGTACCGCCCGAGGTCATTTCTGTTGTTGGTGGCTCGTAAGTTATGGTGATTCTATTTCGTGGATTCAGCTGACGGTCTTAGATCAACTGGAGGCGCTACAGCTACAGCGCCAGTAAATGGCTTTGATAACAATGACTTGGGAGTTTATTTCACCCAAAAAGCATCCGTTGCATCTCGCACCGCTTCCAGAGTTATCCCGGTGGCGACTCAAAGTACCACAGCACCTGCGAAATCGTCAAGCTCCGTGAAGATAACCGGGGCTGCAATCGCTGGAATTGCGGTCGGAGGAGGTCTTTTCCTCAGCACTCTCATTCTTGGTGCATGCTTTCTCTTTCGCCGTAAGCGGAGCAACGCTATTCCACCAACTTCAAAGACGGCCTCTGAATCGTCCAAACCTCCGTATCCTTCTCCGTATTCTGTTCCTTTCAGTCCTCAAAGCCAGTATTCTCATGCCGGGACGTTTAAACCTGCGCTGCATCACCAACTACCAACTACACCCGAGCCCGTAGAATTATACGGGAGCGATTATCTTCGAAAAGGGCAAGAAGAAGGTCAAGGGTTAGGATTATCCAAGCCACATCCCCACCCTCGCGTCATACTCCTGGATCTCTTAAATCCTCATATTCAGATACGGGTACACACTTTAGCCGCTCAAATACTGTTGGATCGAATACAATTATTAGTTCCCCTTCAACACCTGTCTACCACAATCTAGGACGGAGTCCACCGCCCATGCCGCCTCCAAATCATTTTTAGACCTCGGGCGTTTTTTCTTTGTTTGAATCATACACAATTAGTGCTGTATAAACACACGTTGATGGAGTCATATGAGATATATCGGGCATGCTTTTATACCCAACCAGTAGCCTCGGCGTAAAGTAATGTTGCAATGATAGGAGCCTTTCTTATATCAGGTTGATTCTGTCATTATCTTGACGACGTTTACCTATTTGTACATTACATACTGAAAAACTATTATTCGAGGATAAAGAATATGAGAATTGCCAAGTCAATTAAGTTTATCCCTCGCTATATCTATTTGGACAATAACTGCGTCACACATCCTGATTGAATTGTCTCCAGCTCACTTGCAATACTTTCCCAAACGAACTTCTGCGAAGCCTTATCATACTTTATCTAGATAGAAACTTGACTAGAATCAGCTATGTTAGTAACACGCTGTGCGAACTCAAGACTGGCTCAGACCCACTCAGATATCTCGCAAGATTGGGGAGCCTCACGGCTTTCCTTGCCTGCAATCGCCCGTGTAGAAGCGTTCGACTCTCAATCTCAGGCTTCCTCCCTACTTTTGCCTGCATCTCAAGGATATGCTGATGGAGAGGAGGTGCATCCTTGCTTAGTTTAGTGTTGTATATACCGGGATTGACGAAATTGATGACAACTCCAGTATGAGATACAGGGATTAGAGTCGCAAGATAAACGCCAAAAATCTCTAGGAGATTTCTCAAAGGGCATCTAAACTAGTGTTAGCTAGAGTAGAAAGTGAACACGCCTAGCTTGGTTCATAGGAACATACGTTTTCCTTACTGGCAAGTAGTCGAGAATAAATATCGTTTGTCATCATTCCTTGACTGGAATAACAGGCAATCCTAAGCTTATTCGCGTCTTATATGCCTCGGCCTTCCACTTTTTGAATATGTCAAGACGCTTCTCTCTTGGATACCTCCCAAAAGAATTATTGAATTCAAGGGCATCCAGTGTTTTGCCCATGTCCCATTCTTGACAAATTTTCCCATTATGGATGACTCGAATAGTCCCAATTCGTTCAAAGAGAATGCCCCCAAACGTAGCACTGTCATAATCCATATTCAACAGACATCCAAGGTGAGATATGATATAGGCGGTCAGGTATTTTGAATCTACCGATTGATGTTGCGTGTTCCAGTCTTCATTTTCCTCGAGATCGTCTGTTTTCTCGACCTCCAAATCCAGGTTCCTAATGCAAATGATTCCATTTGGTCTTTTATATGGGTTCACAACTGGCCCAACTTTTAGAAACCTAGCCAGCAAACCGTAGAAGGCCCAAGTGATGACTGGCGGTCCACCATCTCCTCCTCGGAATCCATGCTGCTTCGTTCCAGTAGGATCAATGCGGAATGTTGTATGTACCCAGTCCACGGTACTTGCGAGATCTGGGACGGATAACCAAGTTGGCCAGAGTTCTTCAAGTTGAACAAGCATGACATCCAAGACGTACTGCTTTGTTGGAAGGAGGCGAATTGCGACAAGCGTTTCGTCGTGGAGTTGGCGGTTAACAAGAAGGGTTGGGATAGTATCGGTGCGATTGAAGTGTGGGGAATATCTAATATACGAGTCGAAAGGCCAATGTTCTTGACCTGGAAATGGGGGAAGTCTAGGGAGTCGCATTCGACTGCCTGCTTCGAGAACAGTTGTCGGAGGTGTTGCAGGCGTAGAGATGGCGAGGGTGAGAATTTGATCGCGAAGCTCGCGAGGAAGCTGGAGAAAGGACATGGTAGATGGTGAAGATTTGTGGATGTATAGATGTGGAGGTGGAGGTGAAGGTGAGGTGGAGGTATATAATTTGGAAATTGGAATGGGAGTGAAGAGAAAGTGTGCTTTTACTATAAACTAATGTTACGCTATGTACCTAGGTAGGTGCCTCTAAACTTCAAGTCCGTGGCTCATACCGTGAAACCGTCATAATTATAACTAGACTACCTTAGAGGATGCGAAAAGTGGTTAGGTAAGGTAAGACTTACCTTATCCACTAAAATTCGGCACCTAAAGAAGCCTCGCTGTGGTCTACTAGTGGTCGCTCGCTACCTTAGGAACCGGCATGTGGTTTCATAACTACCTACCTACCTAGGTATCCACGTAATTTTGAATGTCCCATACTGGCTGGCACAATAAATTCTATCACACTGATCATAGGAAGTGAGGTGTATATAGACTCGTTGAAGATTAAAGGCCTATAACTTTCTACTCCTTACTCCAGATCCTCCTCGTCCAAGTCCATTAAAGTTGCAAACTCTTCACTCGAATTCTTCGATTTCAATTCAGCTTTGCGCTCGAAAAACGAGAGGAGGTTGGGAGGAAATTCTTGGCGGTCCCCCTCAAAGCCTTCGACAACCATCGATCATTTGGTTCTCATATCTTCAAGTCTTGTGAGCAATCCAATCTTTGGTGCGTCTTCCTCTTCCTCTTCCTCTTGATCGTTCGTCTCCCGAGTATCCTTCGCGGTCAAGAGTAGTTGTAAGGCCGAACCCCGAAGCAAGAAGTGAGACCCTGGTGGCCCAGCCTTCTCCTTGACTTTCTTATTGGCGTGCTTCTCTATCTCTTCGCCCAAGCCCACAATCTCGTCAATTTGTCCGGTCAAAAACCAAGGGCCGAAGCTGTTTCGTCAATATTCGTAATCGCACAGCAGTCGCTGCTCTAAACTTAGCCGAGCCCTGAGCCTTGAGTACACTGTTGAGTCAGCTGGATCATACTCAGGGGATCCTCTTTTGGCCCCTCGCGAATCGGTTATAGTTTCCCTGTTATCTATATATAGATTTTGCTAATACTTGCTGTCTTAAACGCAGCCACCTCTTTCAACCTATTAGGATAACGATAACATTAAGCAGGGAATTCGTTCAGCTTCCCTGTTAACCCTTGACAAGGATTCCTCCCAGAGCCAATCTTGAGTCCTGTCAAACCCGAGCTAGCAATATCTGATCCCTCTTCCAGTTTTCTGATTCGAGGCGGAAGTCGGATCTACCGCAGTACTACCATCGTGTGAGGTGTTATCGTTCGTGGTTGAGGTACGGGGAAAGACAGCGAAGAGGGCCGAGTGCGGAGTACTTTTTTCACCCTCTGCAGGCTGCCTATCTTCACTTCCTGCATGTAATATTGCAGCACAGACAAATGGACGACTCCATAGCACCGCGAGCGCGCATAAAAGCTTACATAGAATGTCGATAATCCAAAGTACATTGCAACCAGCCGAATCAGCAAGCTTAGGCTTGTACGCGTTATCGGAGCCGCAACCTATCCTGTGTATATCGGTCGCGCTTCATATGGATTAGACGATGTTTAGGCATTCCGAGACCTTATGGATTAACAAAGCGGTTTGAATCGACGATAGGCGAGTCGATGACCATAGACAGACACCATGATATCTCGAGTTCAACAACGTCTTCCGACAGGAGCCGCTTAAATGTACCACTCTATGCAGACCTAGAACTGTCAGTATCTAATAGTACGGATGCTTCACTGCATCAACGTATCAAGGCACGACAGATGAACTTTCAGCCTATCAGCAAACCCAGTATTACAATTGAAGACATCGCGCTGATAGCGGCCGAACTGAACTCGTATCTGTCCTTCTTCGAAAATATGCATTGCACTTTCCATGTCTCGATGTCTACGTCCATCAACTCCCCGTTTTGGCCAAGCTAAGTCGAACTTGCAATAAACACCCGGTTGGCCCCTAATTTCACGTCTGGGGGCCATTCGCCTAAAAGTCTGCTTTGGGAAAGCGGGCGCCAAACTGGGCGCTTGCGAGGCTGGCCTTCTGCATCTTGCATCCTCAAGACGTGAATCTCGAACACCCTGAAAACACTCCGTCTTTCTTCCCAGATCACTACTCTGTTATATGTTATATGTCGGGAAAGCTATGGCATCGCAAGCACCGTCTAGTCCCCCCTTCGTCAGCACGCAGCCCCTAGATCTCTGGCAGAAAGCACTCAACACTTTAGACGACGAACTTAAGGCCAGCCTCGATTTCAAAAATTTCACGAAACGCAATATTCTTGAGAAGACGCTGAAGACGGCAGAGGAGAAGAAGAAGCTTTGCCTAACCAAGCGCTGGAAGTTTAAGAAGAATGGCAAGGACGTCATTGTCCGAGACGTTTTGGAAAAGATCATCAAGTGGCTGAACCATTTCAAGAGCGTTGGTGATATCGCAGTTCAGTTTGACACTGCCCATGCCTCGCTGCCATGGGCTGGTGTACGCTTTTTGCTTAAGGCAAGTCAATATCTGGGTTCTGTATTCTCAGCGATTTCCTGAACTCCAACAGGTTGCAGTGAGCGACACGCATATGTTTGGTTCCACAGTAGAGAGCCTTGAGGTTGTTTCGCACCTAATCACTCGCTATGCGATCTTTGAAGATGTCCATATGCACCGTAATACGGCTGCGATACCCGAGCTGGAACTAGCTCTTACTGGTTTGTATGCAGAGATCTTGATAATCCTCGCTAAGGCAAAGAGATACTTTCAAACTCCAACAGCAGGTGAGTCACATGCACCTAAATCCAACCACTATCGCCGTACTGACCTTTCCAGTGCGAATGGTAAAAAGTGGGCTGAGTGCTTTTGAGGCAGATGAGGACCAGCAACTCAAGAAGATTACTGCACAAGAAAATAAAGTTTTAGCGATTGCCACTTTGTCGGATGCAGAGCTCTTTAATCGTATTCGAGACCTGGAGGGGCCAATTCTCCGAGGGGCTGATCAAGCAGCTATGTACACAAAGTCTCTTGAGGACCTACGATATAGAGAGATCCTGGACTGGATATCCCTTCTTCGTTATATTGAACATCAAAGGAGGCACGCGGAACGCGTGGTTCAAGGGTCTGGGGAGTGGTTGCTGAGCAGCCCGGAATACCTTGACTGGCAAACGTCTAGCGTGTCATCTATCTTCCTTCTTTATGGCATGGCTGGATCTGGTAAAACATCATTAGCTTCAGTTGTTGTTAGGTCTTTCATAGATCAGCTACCCAGCCAAGGTCCCTCATCTCTACTAGCATACATTTATTGCTCGAAGAATCCCTCTGAAGTTGAACGCAGTGATCCGAAAGAGATCATGCGAAGTATTGTCCGGCAACTAGGTGCTAGAGGGATTCCCGACAAGACCATTCACAGCACAATTGTGAATGAATATGAGAACAGAGAACAGGTCGCCAAGACTGACGGGTTCGACGTCCCGAGGTTGAATGTGCAAGACTGCATCAACATTATAACAGAAATCACCGGGCCAAATCCGGCAACGATCGTTATCGACGCAGTTGATGAGGTACAAACAGAGACTCGGCATGAGCTTGTCCATGCTCTTCAGCAGATTGTTAGAGACTCTGGCAGTGTCGTCAAAGTTTTCTTAACGAGTCGGGATGATAACCATATTTTAGCACTGCTCCCCGATGTTTCGAAAATGCGCATTACTGCAACAGGAAGCAGGTCCGACATGGAACTTTTCGTACACCATCAAGTCTCACTTGCCGTCAACAGCCGCCGCCTATTAGGCGGAGATGTTTCTAGTGAACTACAACACGATCTGTCGCAGGTTTTACTTGATGGTGCAGGAGAAATGTAAGTAAAACTCCCCGCAATAACCTGGCTGATGTCTTTGTGCCTAAATGCTTTGCAGTTTCCAGCTCGTCATCTGGCAAATTGATAAACTTTGCTTGATTGGGCATGAAATCGACGTCCGAGAGGCTATGAAACGACTCAGTAATGACACTTTGGAGCGTCTGTATTCTGGAATTCTGGACAATATTCTTACCGCACAGGCATATTCGAAAAAGACGGCGATGCGAGCTTTATCGCTACTCCTCTGTGCTCATGAGCCCTTGTCGCCATCAACCTTCGTTTCGGCCCTGGCTCAAATGGATGCAAGGGATGAATTGAAACCTCAACTAGCTGATGTATTCCGGCTTTCTTTTTATCTGATATCCCTCGACTCGGAAATGAATGTTCTTCGTTTTGCCCACACTTCTGTCCAAGAGTTTCTCGCAGCGCAGCCGGAGTTCGACTTCCACGAAACCAACACGCTAGTCGCAACAGCTTGTCTGAACTCGTGCTTACATGATACCCCAGTTGGAATCGAGACTGGGTTGCATACTTTTAGCTCTTTCTACCAATATGGTGTGTTGTACTGGGCTGAGCATTGCAGAATAGCGTTCAGAGCTGGCAACAACCATGAGCTCTTCCATTTGGTAAAAGAGTTCATGTTTGATGATGGCGATATCAGTTTAAGTTTCATTAGCTGGTTGGAAGATTGCGAAAAATACTGCCAGGCCTTGCCACGGTACCATTTGTTGAAGAGAGCACTGTCCAGTGTTCAGAGTCAAAAGCCCACACCTTTGTTTGTCGCCAGTGTATTTGGCCTCGGAAGCCTACTTGAATCCATCACTGATGGTCTAAACTTCGACTGGAATATTAAGAATGACTTGAGTCAAAGTGGATTTTACCTTGGTTGTTCCTCTGGCCAATTCGACATTGTTCGCATCTTCATGGATCATGGTGCTGACGTTAATGCCAGTGGTGGTAGATTCGGCAACGGTCTTCAAGCTGCGTGCTTTGAAGGCTCCATTAAGATAGTACAGCTGTTGGTCGATAACGGCGCAGATTCCAAACTGAAAGGAAAGTTCGAGAATGCGCTGCTGGCATCGATCGAGGGAGATCACGAAGACATTGGGCTACTCTTGCTGCAAAATGGGTTCCAAATTAACGACCAGAACGACTACGCCAATTGTCTACAGGCAGCTTCTCAAGCTGGTCATGTTAACACTGTTGACCATCTCCAAAAGCTTTATGGTCCATCATTCGGAAATGCAGGCTCCTCTGCATGTAAAGCAATTCAAGGGGCTATTTACAAAGGCCAAGTAGCAGTTCTTGATAGATTCATACGGAACAGCCAGGATCCAACGAAAGAGCTGCCAGCTGATTCAGTGGCAATTGCAGCATCGGGTGGGCAAAACAAGATGATCAAACTGCTCCTAGACTACGGTATGAACCTAGAGCAAGAAGGACAGTTCGGAGCTCCGCTTAGAGCTGCAAGTCTCCTCGGACATGAATCAACAGCCAGATTACTCCTCGACCGCGGCGCAAACCTGAATGCTATCACCAGCCTCGGGAATGCCCTTGAAGCAGCCGCGATGACTGGTCATGTTTCGATGGCCAATCTGCTTCTTAGAGAGGGAGTCGATGTTGATATTAAAGGCGGCTTCTTTGGCACGTCTTTACAAGGGGCCGCGTATCGCGGCCACTCGAAACTTGTCGAGCTTCTTCTGAATGCTGGTGCAGATGTCTACCTTATTGGGTTTACCAAAGATGCATTTCACGCAGCTGCAGAGGGAGGACATGAAAATATTATACAGCTTCTGCTAGCTCGAGGCTTCACACTTCACAAGCCACTATCAAAGCCGATGTACCAGATGGGTGCACCTCCAGAATTTCACAATCTTTGGCTCCTATCTTCTCCTGACGGAAAGGAGAGACGTCGACATAGATTTCAAGAACGAGAGCCCAATATTTGGAGAGATTTAGGTCTAATACCTGACTTCCACCATAATAATAGCCTTTCATGGAAAGAGAATCACGCTCTTGAAACTGCTGCCTCAAAAGGGAACTACGGGGTCGTGAGGTTGTTTCTAGACAGTCTCAATAACCACGGAGAAGCTATACTGTCCAAAGAGATACAAAATGCCCTTTTGCGGGCGTCACAGAACGGCCACGAAGATGTGATTGAACTTCTCATTAATGGGAAAGTGTTTGTAGAAGATTACTTGAAAGAAGCCCTCAATATTGCCGCCTTGCGTGGCCATCTCGGAGTTATTAACATCCTCATCGGACGTCTCAAGCTGTCTCAGTTTGATGGCGAGGACACTGAAGTAAGTATCAATTTCTTCAAAATGTTATCTCCTACTGCGAAGTGAAAATTGATGGCACTAACCTGATGTTTAGGTTGTTGCGGAAAACTTGAAAGTCATCGAGGACCAGATTCTTCTTCCAGGCTGTTGCGGAAACCATGCTTCAGTTGTTACATTCTCTCTGGATCTCCTGCATCCGCACTGTTCTGAAGACAAGATTAACCGAATATGTATCAGTTTGTTGGATAACGCTGCTTCCAACAATAGCATTGATGTCATACCTATTCTGTTTCAACGGGCGCATTTCGAGATTGAGAATCTTCTAGGAGCCATATCAATGGCTTGTCAAGAAGGTCGCGCTGAGACGGTATTCCTTTTGCTTGAAAGTTATCCACGGATGAACTATGGTCGTAGATGCGGCAGACAATGTTTCGTCGATATCCTCTACCTCTTAGCGAGCAAGCGTCTCGACGAAAACCCATTGTGTGATGTTCTCGAATTTGGACTCTATATTGCAGCACTCCAAGGTAACTATGAAGTTGTAAAACTTCTCATAAAAGAGGGTGTCGATGTCAATGTTGATTTTGAAGAAAATTTAAACCCACCCTGGGAAGAATCGAGCGATTTCCTCGTTGATATCGCACAACCAATACTTTGGCATAGGTCTTTGCAGGCAGCTTTCATGGGTGTCACCAATAAGTACGGGTTCTATTCCGGAGGCCAATATATTGCGAAGAACTCAACAGATCGGGAAGCGACAATCCTTCTGCTTCTTGAGAACGGTGCTAAAGTCAGCAATTTAGCGGAAGATTCCGAACCGCTGTTTATTACTGCCGTAAAGCACTGTTCAGTCAGTATCGTCCAGTCAATGATAAATAAAGTGGAATTCTTAGTTAAGGACCCATCAGCAAGACTCACTGCTCTGCAAGTCGCTGCTCGCCGAGAAAAGGGAACCAGTAGCGTCATGAAAGCTGTCCTTCAAGCTGGAGGATTCCCTGAAAGCGACCTAAAGCTTGCCCTCGACTTCGCCTTGGAGCTCTTTGAGAAAAGAAGAACCGGCAGTCATACTGGAGATGGCCGATTTCGGGAGCTGGAAACTGTCGCAGACGTTTTCAAAGAAGGTCCCGGTACAGGAATCATGATGCTACTGCAGATGTTACCAACAGAGAAGGTTGAAGACGCGCGATATAGTCTTTTGTTCCAACTGGCAGTTGCCGCAAACAACAGGGAGTGCATAGATCTATTACTTGAACGCGAAATAGATATCAGCGCTCAGGGAAACTACTATGGGAATGCACTTCAGTGTGCTGCTCGTTATGGTCACTTGGACCTTGTGAAACCTCTACTGAGCCGTGGTGCTGATGTCAATATTGTGGAAGGAGAACATGAAACGGCAATAAGAGCGGCTGTTGTGGGCGAACATGAGGAAGTTGTTGCTGTTCTACTTGAACATAGTGCCGATGTGAATTTACGCTCCTCGGGACGTCGCTACGGCTCGGATTCGGCGTCGATTTTGAACTTGGCCCTCCGGTCGCCCAGTTTCAAAATGATCAAGTCTCTACTTACTGCAGGTGCCAACTTGGACAATGACTGGATCAGACAGCCACCCATATTGATAACAGCTTGTGGCGTAGGAAATATTGGTATTGTCCAACTCTTCCTACAGCACGGTGCTGATCCAAAAACTCCCAGGAAAAGGTCCGAGAAAGACTACCATTACCCACACGAACCTCAAAATTGTACCGTTCGTTTGAAAAGTCCTACAATAGCGGACTATTGGTACCGAGATGAGCGAGCTAGTCCACTACATATGGCTTGTTATGAAGGTTATGAAGAAATTGCGCGAATTCTAATAGAATACGGTGCTGATGTCAATTCGGAGGTTGAAGTGAAAGATGCAGGGAAATATATTTCCAAAACTCCACTTCAGCTAGCTGCTTACTCTGGACATCTACCCATTGTTCAAACCCTGATTGCCTCTGGAGCCGAAGTCAATTATTGGAATATCCATGGTACCGCGCTGTCGATTGCCGCAAAGAAAAGAAAGCTAGAAGTGGTTCAAGAATTGCTTCATGCTGATGCTTCTATTATTGATTCCTCGGGTCGATGGAACGCATTAACAGAAGCTTGTAAAGCTGGAAGCCTAGAGATTGTAGAATTACTTTTGGACGAATTTCCAGTGGGCCTAGAAATTTTCGCATGTGAGGCACTGTCGGCTGCAGCGTCAAGCCAGAATGATGAGCTTCTTCGAACGCTGCTCGAATACGGCGTACCAATCACTCCATTACTTCTCTCGCAGGCTTGTGCGGCTGGTTTGATTACTAGTATAAAACTGTTGCTTCAACATGGAGTTGACGTTAATGGAGATGATAGCGCTGGTGGGCGCGCTCTGCAGGTTGCTGCATTTTCTCAGCAGGAGGCTGCGGTGGAACTTCTTCTGGAGAGTGGCGCTAATGTGAATATATCTTGTCCGAAATATGGGAGTGCGTTGCAAGCGGCCATGGAAGGGTTACTAAAGCCAGTACTTGGGAGTCCTCCTGAATTTTTGGAATTCGAGCCAGAAGATAAAATTGTTGAGGAGGATGAGAAGAGTGATGGCCCTTGGGGTTCCAAGAGCGACGAGGAGAGCAATTTTGAAGGGGCAATTGAACATGGGATTGCCGGGGTGAACGTGGTGGAGGATAGCGAAAACGAACTGAAGGCCGAGAAGCTTAAGAGAAATAAGAATGCAGGTGAGGGAGGGACCAAAGAGGAATCCGACTATGTGGATGCCGGAATTAGCATATCTGTCGAATCGAAGGACCAGGAACTGGATGATCAGTTGAAGGCGCAAATTGCTGTCTCAGACCAATCCCACAAAGAATATCTCCTCCGCCGACGGCTACGGGAATCAAAGCTAAACGCCAAAGAATTTGCTACCTGCGAGAATACAATTCAAAAACTCATAGGCAAAGGAGTTGAAGTTAACACGCAAGACAGAAGTTTCGGAACTCCTCTACATCTGGCCTCTCTCATCGGCAGCACTCCAATTGTGAAGTTACTGCTCGAGAAGGGAGCGGATGTAAATTCGGTTAGCGATCGATTCGACACGGCTCTATTGGCTACCTTAAAAGGTGACCACCATGATGTCGTGGAGCTCCTATTGAGTGCAGGCATTGATTTGAATTACGTTTCCTGTAAGCATGGAACAGCATTGCATTATGCCTGCAACGAGAAAGATACTTCCTTAGTTCGTTTATTGCTACGCCACGGCGCAGTTCCTGATCTGGTATGTGCGACGAATGGCACTCCTCTCCAAGCAACAATGTCAAGGAATTACTCCTGGCATGATGGACGAGATCGAGGCAAAGATGTTGCGGAGATTCTTTTTCAAACTGGTAAGTATGCACATTTGCGTGAAGAAGATCTCCTTGCTGCTGTGAAGCGAATTACTCAGTCCTACAACGAAAGGCCATTTGGAGAAGAACTTGTGAGCCTATTTCTAGAGCATGACCGCAGTCTAAAGACGACAGAGACTATTACTCGTGAGGCGGTTAAAAGATTAAGCTCTACAGCGACAGAACTTCTACAGCTTTTACTTCAGCGAGATGGGGGCTTGGGCGTCAGTGAAGGAATACTCGAAGCTGCCCAAAAGCCAGAAATCATGAAAGTCTTACTTAAGCATCGACCCATCTGTCAAATCACACCAGAGATGCTCTCAAATCTGGTCCAAAATAATAGCTATATTTCTTCGAGCTACATTTCTGGACCTAACCCAAAGACGCCCGAGCTTCTACGCCTCCTTCTCGATCACGACCCAGATATGCCTATTACCGAGCCCATAGTACTTACAGCCCTAAGTAAAGGCGACAGGCTTAGCAGACGCAGCATATCGTCCAAGGAGTCGCAAATGTTACTCGAATATCTCTTTCAAAGAAACAAAAATTTGAAGGTCACAGAGGAAATGCTTAAATCAGCCGAAAGCGAAAAAGAGATGAAAATACTCCTAAATCATGCCCCGAATATGAGGATTTCAGAGGAAATCCTGGAAGCTGCAGGCGGGCCGAGCTGGGTGAATCCAGGTGTGACAGAGAGGAAGCTCGTCTTGCTTCTTCTTGAGCATGATCAAACCGCTCAATTACCTCAAAGCCTAGGGAGAATTTTCCCCTCATATGATTTCGATTTGGTTGTTGAGATGCTTGATGATATTACTGTTCTTTTAGAAAGGGGTCCTAATCTTCCTCTCCCGGAGAAATTCCTGCGGACGGTAGTTGAGAAAGAAATAGAGAAAAATGACGGCTATCGTTTCTCTGAAACTGGGGACCATAAGGAACGAAGGGAAGTGAAAAGGCGATTTCTGGAGCTGTTTGTAAAATTTGATAAGAAAGTGGTCTTCACGGAAAATTTGAGGCGGGTGATTGACAGTGAGTTTGAAGAGGATCTGGAGCTGAGGACCCTTGTCTATGACTTGGAGGATGCACGTGCTGGCGTGCTTGTTGAAGAAGAGTTGCTGCAGTAAATTATCAATATAATAATACCTTGCGGAGCTTTACATAAGAGGAGGGAAAGTGGATCCTTCCTTTACTTCTTAGACAATACTTAATATTTGACCTTGGAATAAGGTTCTACTTCACGTAGTACACTGGGCCCGCTTTGTCTTTTCTCTTCTACTTTCCCATCTCAAACAGACAATTTTATATTAAGTAATTAGCCGACTTTGTCCCCCTGAATATAATCGTATAGAGTTGACAACTTTCGCACGGCAAAACAGAATAATAAGCAAATCATAATTAGTTAGTAAAAGGAAAGCAAGAACATGACTGAGCAACCTGAGTAAAGGGTTAGGCGAGAGTGAGTAGCGCCTGAGTAGAGCGGCGTTGCTGACTAACCGCGTTGGAAACCACGAAGGTTAAGATTCGGCGCAGATTACCGATTTTATTCCAGTATCATATTTTGAATTGTTAGTCTATATAGCTTAAAGTCAACAAGGACTATTTATCAACGAGGACTAAGAGTTGTCAACTAGGACAGTCAAGACATAAAAGCCAACAATCAACAGATAGGTACCCCCAAGGGAGGAATCAACCCTCAAACCCCTTTTCCATCCTCCAAACGAAGTCCCATTACATTGTCCTTAAGCATAACCATTGGACAAATTTTGTACTCCCCTTGGCAATCCACACACTGTGAACCTTCCGGCACAGGAGGAGCAAGGCGAAACCTTGCATCACACATAGCTCGTAAGCATCTCCAACTCTCGGTATTCTTGGAGGTTTCGTAGTAATCAAACAGTCTCCGAGCAGAACGAGGAACCAAGATGGGTGCTACAGTCATCAGAGCAGTCTTCAAGTCCGTACTGCTCCCTGGGACCAACAAGCTGAGACGGGAACTTTGTCCCATAAGTAGGGACTTCCACGGGTTGTCCTGAGCCGAATCGGAGAGACGACGTCTCTTTGCCCCTGGAATTAGATTCCGTGATCTTTGCAGCTTCGAGTTCCTTGACCCTAAGTCTCAACTCTTCACATTCTATGTTCGTCTTGGTCAGAGTGGTGACAGAGGCCTCCAAAGTCGCCTTATCTTTGCGTAATGACTTCAACTCGGTAGCAACATCCGTGAACTTTTTAAGGATGTCGGCCCTGTTGGGTTTGACGTTGAGGATTGAGGCTCGGCCGCAGTAACGGCGGCCTTCGGAAAGAGAGTGCCATCGTTCTCTACCATGGGAGGTATAGGGTCCGATGGAGCAAGTGTGAGTCCTGAAGGAGAGGGAATAGTAGATTCGGAGGGAAGCTCGTGTGAAGACCTATGGTGTGAGGATTTCGAGAGGGGAGGATTATCGGAAGAGGTAGAAAGTGGCTCGAAAAGGTTGGCCTCGATCTTCGCAGTGTTTTGGACGGGAGCTTTGATCTCTGCGGTCGAGTTTCTACAAGAATCGTAGTTCTTTGGGCTGTTCCTATAGCTCGCATTGAGTTAGCAATGATTCCTGTCTTGCAATTCTCCAGTCCACGAAGTATGGATTGACGATTACCTTCTACCAGCTCGGGTAACAGAGAGCTGCCTTCCATTCGAGATATCTAAGAATCGCTCTCGAGCGGTGGGGCTCGATTTGGGTGCGGCATGATGAAGTGAGATTCGGTGAGGGACAATTGATGAAACTCGTGCGTGTTGATATTTTTCGGGAAACTAAACTTCCCTAGAAACAGAGACAACTCGAATGTAGAGTCAAAGTATCCTACATCTTTGGCCGCCGATTGAAGTTGGCACTGTGGAAAGCGGCCACGGCTGACAATTCGGAAACCTTTGACCTTGTCTAAAATTTCTTTCGCTTCTTCGAGAAAACTTTTCTTCCTCACAATTGCGACATCAGACATTCATCAATTTCTATTTCAATCATACGCACCAATTGGTGTTGTCGTCACAATTATTCCTTCACTGAGCCCCCGGGCAAAGAGTCAAAGTTCCTCGCCAACCATCGAACATCTGCTTCGCATTCACCGAAGAGTCAAACCTTCTCACCCAAATCCACATAAAGCCTTTCCCTCTACCATTTCTCACCCATTCTCATATTATCAACCGGCAAAGACACCATCTCTCTCTTCGACCCTTCGACCCCTTCGACCACGGACGAGAAAGCAGAAATGCCTCCAAGAAACAACTTGACACCGCAGGAGCGTAAAGATCAAAAGAAACTCAACGCAACTGCGCGAGGGTTGCAAGTTGCTGTAGACACACATTTTACCGAGTGAAAGAAGGAGAATGGGGATGGCACGCATGACGACTGGGCCAAAGAGCTACGGCTTTGGAACCCCTAGCAACTACCAAAAGATGTGGCAGATATTCCACACTTTGTAGACCTGAGTGACCGAAGATTGTATGCCATCATGCACTTAAAGATGGCACAGCTGGTGCGGTCTTTTTCGTGGAGTGCGGACTTCGACGCCACTAGATTTCCACTAAAAGGACGAAGAGGACATTACAAAGCCGAAAAGGTCGGAGACGTACGGCGATCTTGTTAGTTTATACCGTGAATCATCCACGAATACCAATTCCCCAGCTAAAGGTAATGCTAGCAAGAAGCGCAAAGCAAAGGATGAAATTGCGGGATTGGAAAAGGCCACCAAGAAACACAAGCATGCCCACTCGTCAACCACATCTATCCTATCTCCAACCGCTGCCTCTCAAGGATTCAGTGCCAAGAACAATACCGCCACGGTGAAGGATGGGCCTCCCTTCTTGATTCGGGATTCGGCCTTGCTTTTACGAGTAACCGCCAAGGGTGCCGACCTTGAGCGAGTGCGTGTGTTACGCCCGCCGCTCGGCAGTGCAGAGCCAAGAACTTGGCCTGCGTCGGCGAGAGATTGTAGTCAGAGGGGCCGGCTGCATCGGAGGTGGTCAGCGTCTTCTCCACCGCTTTGGCATTGGGCCGTGACGCCGGATGCGAGTGCCCGAAGGTATATGCGTCCACAGCTGCCCGTACAATATGTGTATAGTTCTCATTCACCAATAAGAAAGAGATGACAACCTTGGTATTCATAGTTGAAACACTACACTCGGAAAGAAGATCTTATAGGTTTGGTGAAATCAGGTGAAGTCTCGGCACCGAGAAACTATTCATATAGCGCGCAGTTGTTCACTTAAGTTTAGATCACAGGTGTCTAAGCCTTCTTGCACAGATTCAAGTGAATTTGCAAACTTTATCAAACCAACAAATGAGTGTCTCTCCGAAAACAGCAACGCATAAGCATCCCGCCAAAAGAGTGTGCCTATCAACCATCCCATTCCGACTAATACCTTAGTAACTAAGGCATCCCTTTCCTTAATACCTTCACTTGCAGTTATCCACCATCACAGCCCATTTTCCTTGCAAGCTTCTACACCCCTCATCTTCATCATTCTCAATAAGCAATGTGCGGCTCCCGGCGCAGTCCCTGTTATCGTATGCGTATACTATCGAATACGTCAAGTTAGAAGAAGAAGCATCGATAGTCTGTAATAAGAATAGCACATACGACTGCAGCCAGAACCGACGTGTTTTGCTGCCATTCCATGGTCGGTTTCAGACAATACTGCGCACACGCCTGAGGTATAATCCCTGAATGGTCCGCCGTGAGTGTTGCATGTTGTTTTAGGGTACTTTTTCAAAGACATGGAACGACCCATAGCCGAGGGGATTAGGAGGGCGGCGAAGGTGGCAGAGACGAGGCTTTTGAAGAGCATTATGAGCAGCTGATTATGAGAATGGAGAAAGCTTGAAAAAGTAGGATGTTGACTTGTTGTTGAATAAAGTAATGACACTTGTAAGTTGAGTAGATAATAGAAGGAGATGGACGGGCTTTTTATATCTAATGTTCACCTACGATTCCCCTCGTATCCTGAATCCTGTACTCCTATAAGCCTGTAAGCCTGTAAGCTTGTACGCCGGTAAGCCAATACACCTGCAAAGCACCCAGAGCCAGTAAAGCTTTAGGGTTGTGGTTGTAGCCGTTACTAGTCTGGTTCATTCTCGACGTAAGAGGACTCATGTCGCGCTTCTAGTAGAGTCTGCCAATCGAGTGGAGAAGAAAGTAGGAGCTGAGAGCGGCGATGTTCCTTGGCATACCAGTACGGTGCAGATCTACCGGATTTGATATGACCGCATACAGATCTTACAGACCAGACAGAATTTAGTAAACACCTGGTGACATTTTAAAACAACTAAATACGAACTTGTTAATGATGATAGTACGGGGTATTTCATATATTCTACCGATAGCAATTTGCAAATATTGAACCTATTCCTTTTCACTATCCAGTGTCCTCTCCATCCTCATCAGCAGGTCTGACTCTCACCCAATTCTCCTCGCTCTTGCGCCCGACTTCCATGGCAGTTACCACCCTTCACCCGAGTGATGATTTACTCCTTCACAACAGGCGAGGATCTTCCACATCAGGAGTCACATCCATCATAGCCTCCAGCTCCGCGCCCCACTCCTCTGCCACTTCATCGCTCATTTCTCTAGCCTTTTCAGGCTCACCGTTGTCGCCGTCTCCAAACAAGGAGTCCATATCATCGTCGTTCTTGGCGGCTCCCTTACCCACAGGGGTAGGAATCTCGATGGAAGGAACCGGAATTGGAACTCGCTTTTCAACTCTGGGCTTCTCAACGACCGATGATTTCACAGGAACTGAGTCCACAGGATCTGAGTCTGCAGAAACTGAACCTACTGGAGTCTCAGGAAGTGCAGCCACGGCGGGGGGTTTAGACTTCGGCTCAGCAGGGCTTTTCGGCAAACCTACTTCACTCTTCTTCCTTGCAACAGGCTCTGGTGCTGGATCTTCATCAACAGCGATGGGTTGCTTGGGATGTCCTCCCACCTTCATCCACGAACGCTCAATCCCGGGCAGGCAAAAACGAAGCGTTTCACCGGTTGTTTTCGAGATTGGGGTACCGGTGGCGCTCATCCTGTGGAGAGATTCCCTTGGAGCATTGGAGGTGCTGAGTTTGCGACAGCGCTTCTTGTTGGGGTTTGAATCTTGTGATGATGACTCTGAAGAAGAGCAGTAACTGGTGGCGGGTGAGTTCATGTTTGCTGTGGTGGAGCCGGTGATAATGACCTCATCATCTGGCGTAGATCTCTTGCGGCTGTGAAGTACGTTATCCGACGAAGGAGGAACAGGTGCGCCGCTAATAGCTGGATGCAAGCCAGAGAATGTTGGGTTGCAAGTCGAAGCAACATATACATCATCGTGCGGTATAGATCTCTTGCGGCTGTGAAGTACATTGCTTGAAGAGAGAGGAATTGGTGCGCGGATGATCGCTGGATGCAACCCACTAAAGGTTGCGTTTGAAGTCGAGGCAGTAATATACACGTTGTCGTCTTGCACAGGTCTCTCGCGGTGCTGGGGAGAGGGTTGCGAGTACCTGCGAACTGGTGCAGAACCAGTAGCCTGCGGTATATACGACATTGGCATGTCTAATGGGGCAGGAATGGGTGCCGCGCTATATATTTGGCGATGATGAGCCGGATTGCCCGAATACATGGGGGTTTGCGCGACACCATAAGGGGGTGGCGGACCATATATTTCCCTGTCCGTGTTGGCAGTAACGGTTCGGACGCCGATACTTGATGGCATACCTGACGTTCTCCAGTAACCTTCCAGGATAGCTCTTTCAGTCTCATTCCGAGGAACAACAGGAACAACACTTTCGAGTGTGTCGTTGAACGTCATTGTTGGATCAGGATGGGCAGAAAGCTTGGGGCCGCCTATATGAGCTGTGAGGGGATAATTGATATCGACGTACTTGCGTGGTCTTTTAGGTGGACTTTGTCCTGGATATGGGACTTGGGCATTCGGAGCTGCAGGTCGTTGTGCGGCTTGGACTGGCGGTTGAACTGGGAGATTTGTGGGCTGGGGTGCCAAATTATCATTTGCGGGTGGTGTGGGTTGAAGTCTCATTTGCTGTGGTGTCACAGCGGTCCCTGCGAACGGGGTTTTCGGTAGTGGAATAGATCCCGGGCCCTGAGGAAAATATGTCATAGATTGTGAAGCTGGAGGAAGCGTTGCCACTGAGACAGGTGATGGATTGGCATTATCCCAAGAACGAGAAGCTGGTTTGGTCAAGTCCCCCTTTGAGCGATTACCTCGAGTGAGGCCACCTAATTGTCGAACTTCGCTCTCGTGAAGGAAATATTTGTTTGATGGGCTCTTGTGCTCTTGTTGGCAGCGCACACAACGCAGGCGGCTTGTCCACAAAGTAAAGCCATTCTCGTTGACCTTAGACCATGTTCGATTAATAGCCTCGCAACGTTTGACGGTATCCGTTGTGGTGAGCAAGCACATCCATGCCGTATTTGAATGGGGAAACCCGGCTCTGTAGATCTTATTTGGATCAGGAACAAAATCAACAGGAAGGTGTGCAAACGGCGTATGCGGAGAAGGAGGCTCTGGTGGCATGCGAATGGATGCTGGAATGGAAGGATTGATTGTCTTAGATCCCCTAGCTGTAAGTTCCCGGTATTGTTTCTGTTCCTGGAGTACGTTGCAATTTGCTGCAAGACGTTCCACTTGTTTCGAGAGCGCCTTGTTCTTAGCTTCAAGAGAGGCCGTGTGAGGCTGACCGGCAACGAGCTCCCGAATGTGAGCAGCGTTCCGCCGCATAACATGAAAGGCCGTTACGATGGCATCGTAAACCGATTGCTGCGTCCGCGGGAAATGTATATCATTAATGGCCTTCTCCATCTTTGCGAGGTCTTCTGTAAAAGTAGTTGAGTCCATCGAAAGTATATTTATGTTTTGTTTGAATTCACCTTCACCTTGAACTGGTACATTAGCAGGTGTCAAAATGCGAGGAATAGGAGACTCACAGCTACCCTCAGCAAGCTTCGCCAGTTTCGCTGTGATGAATGTGATCAAAGTATTTCTGAGGTTCTCTTCCTTTTCGTAGCGGCTGAAGAGCTTCTCAAGGAGTTGAAGAAAGTGAGGGTCGGCTGCGGGAGGCTGTGACGACCTTTTCGGGTCATGAACTTGATGGGATTGAATTCTAAACACTGTTTCGAGAATGGCGGGACGCATTGCTTCTGGAGCAAGCGCGGCGGCTATCGCGATAGGAATCGGGAGGTCTACGATTGACTGTGGAATGGTTGGAGTTGCTTGTGCGTCTTGTGGCGTAGGGTTTTGAGATGATACTTTACTTCCAAACCATCCTGCCGACATACCTTTCTCGAGAAGTTCTTTTTTTGACAGCTTCTTCTTCCGAAATCCTTTTGGCATTCGTACTCCTGGTCTTCCGATTACAGGTCGGCCGGAGGTGTGGTCACGTGGTTGACTTGACTCTGAGTTGGAGGACGGACTATCCTCTGGATCGTCGACGAACAAGAAATCATCCTCATCAAGAGGCAGCGTGTTGTTGTTGTCGAAACGAACCAGGTGTTCTGCTGTACCTGAATTATGGAGGGGCACATTTTCGGCAAACTGAGCTGCACTCAGCCCCAAGAGGTGGCCATTCCGATTTTCCGATGGAGTATTATTCACATCGTCTACGCCTTCCCAAGAGGTTGAGATACTGATTCCATATCCTGAGTCAGTTGGGCTTGGGTGCGGCTCAGCTTTCTGCGCCGCTGAGGGCTTTTGTAGCTCAATGGTGTTTGTCGATGGCTGTTGGATGGCTTTAGATTTGCTATTCTCGGGGTTTGCGAAACTTACTGTCTCATCCTCCTGGGTTGGTAGGGGATGTTCCTCGTTTGCGGGTTGCTGCTTCCTTCGTGGAGATCCCACAGGCTGATATTCATCAAACAGAGAATGTACCCCAGGGCCCTGACTGGAAGGGTTTTCTTGAAACTCCCCTTGGATGTAGCTCAGCCAGTCTTGTTGAAAGGCATCGCCATCAAAAAAGCCTGACGCATCGAATGAAAGATCACTGGGTGGAAGTGTAAGCCCAAGATCTACGTCTTGACGTGGCATGTTATAACCATCATCGCTGGTAGAAGCATTATTACCTTCTCCGTTGGGTTCTTGAGTGATGCACGGGACATCACCTTCTATGTCTGCCATTTTGACGCTATTCAACTGACCTTGATACAGTCTAGTATCATTTGTGACTTCTATGTCTAACTCCACAGTGCATGCTTTCCAAAACCTCTCTTAAAAGGTAGAGGTATGGTTAGGCAGCGGGCGCTAATCAGGCACCTCGACTGGATGTTGCTGTTGAGGTCGATGAGATATGTAGTAGTTAATGACAAGATATCTCTTAGAGGTTGTGACTGGTTTTTGTATGTCCAGGAGGCAGGTAAAGCTCGAGGATACACGTACAGCCAGTCGACATTTAAATTTTGAAAGGTGCGATGGTGGTGCGGTCCCGTGCGGTGTGGCTGCTGCAAAAAAGTCAGAGCCTTAGTAATCAATAATTGTGGAATTTGATTGGCTGTGAATGTTAGTAAGGGGCCATCCCTGCTACAGCTGCTTCAACGTTAACGTTAAAGTGAAGTGAAGCTTGACGATATAATATATATGGATGTTACCGCCTTGACATGCAATCCCAGCCCAGCATACCTTGGGCACTTTAAAGACAACTCCACCGCACATACTAGTCCGCATTGATAAAGGCAACTTGATACGACCGACAGTCGGCTGAGGTGAACACCAGCGCATTCATCATGAGTGTTATTTTGTGTACAGGTGAGTTCGACTTGACTCTCGCTTTTCTAGAGCTTCCCCCCCTTTTCCCCATCGCCAATTCACAGAGCAATCCCCTTGCAAGATGGCTTACATGCATGCGGAGGCTGACAATGATGCGTGTATCTTGGTTTCAGCTGGCTATGATCACACAATTCGGTATGTGCCTCCACCCTCCACCCTCCACCCCCCTCTTCCTCGCAGCCTGCTGAGCTAACCTCGCGTCGTTCAGCTTCTGGGAAGCACTGTCCGGCATATGTTCAAGAACAATCCAGCACTCCGAATCCCAAGTAAACCGCCTCTGCATCTCCCCCGATAAACGGTTCCTTGCTGCTGCCGGGCACCATAACGTCAAGCTATACGACATCAAGTCAACCAACCCCAATCCGATCCTTACCTTCGAAGGCCATTCGGGCAATATCACAGGAGTCGCATTTCACTGTGAGGGCAAGTGGATGGTGACAAGCTCGGAAGATGGTACAGTCAAGATCTGGGAGACGCGTAGCGGTACCGTCCAACGGAGTTATACACATGGGCCACCAGTCACGGATGTGGTGATCCACCCCAATCAAGGAGAGATCATCAGCTGCGATAGAGGAGGCAATGTGCGAGTTTGGGATCTGGCTGAGAACAATTGCTCCCACCAGCTCATTCCCGAAGAGGATGTCCCTGTGTCAAGTGTTACTGTAGCTTCAGACGGCACTGCACTCTGCGCTGCCACCAATTCCGTAAGTTAGCTTTCAACATCTGTCAAATACATGCTAAAGATTTACAGGGCAATGTCTACGTCTGGTATCTACTCCAATACCGCGAAAAAAACAACCCTCATCCCCATAACCCACTTCAAAGCCCACAACTCCTACATAACCCGCGTCCTCCTCTCCCCCGACGTCAAGCATCTCGCAACATGCAGCGCCGACTGCACCGCCAAGATCTGGGAAGTCAAAGACCTGGATGCCCAACTCCCAAAACCAGGCCAAGCGCCAATCGACAATGCTGGGAAAGCCGAGCAGCCCTTTGAGCTAGAAAGCACGCTTACGGGACATCAGAGATGGGTTTGGGATTGTGCTTTTAGTGCGGATTCGGCGTACTTGGTTACGGCGTGTAGTGATCATTATGCACGGCTTTGGGAGTTGGGAAGCCAGCAGATTATTCGGCAGTATAATGGCCATCATAGGGGTTTGGTTTGTGTTGCATTGAATGATTACTCGGAGGCTAGGTAAATAGGGATGTGCCAGTGGCGTCTTGGAAACTTTGTTGCTATATTGGCGTTATGATACCTAGATTCATAGCACGGGCGTTTGATATGTCAATAAAATTTATGTACCGATGCCTTGTCGTCCTTGGTTTTGCTACCTTGTGTCTTCATCCACCCTATTGTAGTGAAATTCTCAATGTCTCCCCAATATCTCAGTTCTCTACGGTCTCTTACTCCGCAGGTTTTCATTTAATTGATGTCGTCAGCAACATTACCAATACTATATAATCAATACCTACCTCGAATTCTTCCCAAAGAATACATAAAACCTCGTCTTCTCCCCTTCCTCCTATCTTCTATTACTAACATCGATTCCATACCCGGCTTAGTAAATGATACCCAACCTCATCTAATCCTCAACCACATCTATGATTACCTGCCGTCCATTCTCGGTTCTCCTGTACTGATGATAGTGTATTTGATCACTGCATATTTTCCCGAATGGTATAGGTTTGTGTTGTTGTTTGGGTGTATATAGCAAGCGATCTCCTTCGATATGTGATAGTATTAAGTCGCATTAGATATTAAGAGATTATTTAGTTGTGTTTGCTCTTGCTGTTAAAAACTAACATGAAGCCGATTATTCGGATCCCTTGAGATTCTTAATTATTACTATTATTAGATACGATATCTACTTTTTGCAAGTTATATCCCTTATCTATAAAATCGCCCCCATCTGTCACGAGATCCCGCATCGGGATCAGAACGTACCAATTCAACTACCCACTTGCACTTGCAGATGCCCGGTTTTGGGTTTACCAGTCAACTATACCAACGCGCGGGTGGCTTTGTTCGTGGGGTGAAGGTATGAAAAGCATCTCTTGCTGCCTTTACCATCCATTTACTTGGCTCGATATCATACTTTTAATTGACAGCAAATACCGCGTTGACGGCATTTAGTCAGCTATCCTGAATTTCATAGTAATCTCAACCAGATCTTTTCACTCGTTGTAACTTATGCGTTTAGGTTTCCACTCTTGACTTTATCTTACATTAACACCTAGCTTTCTCTTTACGAATACGCTAGTTGAGAAGCATGCCAGGGCCCGATTGAGCATGATAACTTTAGAATTGCTTGGATATCATCTTATGGCTGTTGGGTGTTAGATCTTGATTTTATACATCTCTTGCTATTGTAGCAAACTCTTACTTTGCAAGAAAGAAAGGGCTAGGAAGATGTTTAATTGAGAGGATCTATAAGGCGCCTCATAGTCAATCACTCAACCCCTCAGCGTGAGGAGCTCTTCTTTTATAGTTAGCTTATACTCGCCACGACGTCTAACTTTTTGTTCCAATGACTAGGAAGGTTTCCGAAACACACGACTCCATGAGGCGTGCTCGGCTATTGTTTCAGTGACCTGATTCAGGGTTATCGGTGTCAAGTGGTATGGAGTCACTCTCTTTTCTATTTTTACTTTGACTAAAGCTAAGCACGAGGATCGAGAGTGGTGGTGGTTATTAACGTAATCTTGACAGCAAGTAAAGTCATAAAAACAACACGACTTCTATGATGCGACGCAGTCCCCTGATCTAATCTCTTTCGTCAAAGCCCGTAAGTTATTCAACTATGTATTCTGCAATGAAAGACGTCCGTTATTTATACGCTGCTTGGTCCCGTCAGTGAACGTCATTGTTTTGGTGACGTTTGCTTATTCTACAGCTACTAGATCCAGGCTCTTAGTAATTTATACCATTTGCTTCAAGAATTCTCCCCATCTTATGAGGAGCAAAAGGAAACAAAGCGCTCTTTAGTGAAAACGAGTTTCAGATTTGGCCACTTGTATATCCACCCAAGTCAATGCCAACTTCTCTTATAAGCTGGGGAAAGCCCTGCATTTCTTTTATGAGATCTTAACTTACAGCTAATTACTCATCTTAGAATTTACACTTGGCTGCAAGAAGAAAATACATGTGCGCTTTGAAGGTGGTTGCTTCTCAAAGACGCATTAACTCAACCCACTTTATTGCGTTCTAGCACCAAGCGCCATTTCATATTCATTTGATTTAGAGTGTCAGTCAGGGTGTGGTTATACTAGCGGTTACAACAAGCATGAATTAGGTTTATCTTCGGGACAACGTTTAACACGGCCCCTATTTTAAGCGAGGAAGTTGCAACACGAATTATTACGCTGCGAATCGAGGAACTCGTGTTCTATAGCTATTTGCTAACCAGTAGACAGTCAAGTTAAGAGGAATGGCGCCTCCGTACTAAGTTGCAAATTCTCGGACTACAGTATCTATGCTTTTTGCGACATACCTAATATTACGCTCATTCACTAAATGGATCAGCATCAGGTGGATCAGGGACCATTTTCTAACCAGACTTACTTCCAGGGATTGCAAGTCTTCCTGAGCTCAGCAAGTAGACGTGATGCCGAGTTCGTAACTCGGCAACATGCGCAGCAGATAGACCTGTGTAGCAAAACATGCCTGTCTAGATATCCTTTAGTGAGCCTCTATCCAATAACATTTACATTGCTCGTGCATACCTGTTGAAGTAAATGATTCCAAGACCCTGGGGTTCCAAGTGTTTGCAACTCTTCGTATAACGACACCCTCATAGAGCCAATTCTCGATGTCATCTCTTTCAAATTCCCCAGCCATTCGTCTCGGAGATTCTGGTCCTGGAGAATAACGGAAACTATGCGAGCGCCATGCGTTGGGGGTGTTGAAATCTCGCCTCGTTGATAATAAGCCAATTGGCCTTGCACCAAGTCTTTGTTGATGACATTGCTGGTTACAACATGAAGTGCACCGACCCTTTCTCCATATAGGCCCATGTTCTTAGAAAAGGCTTGGGCAATACAAAGCTCGAGACCTTGGCCAACAAAGTATCTAACCGCCCAGGCGTCTTTATCAGGATCACCGGATGCAAAGCCTTGATACGCTACATCAAAGAATGGGTGTAGCCTTTTCCGTGATATGAGGTTTGCTAATTCGGTCCATTGTCTCTGGTTTAGGTCAAGGCCGGTTGGATTGTGTGCACAAGCATGCAAAATAACAACATCTCCTTCCTCGGCCCCTTCGAGCGCTGCAAGCATACCATCTTCATCAACTGTCTTGGTTTCCGGGTTGTAATAGGGATAAGTCTTTCGCTGAATGTGCTCTCCAACTAGCTTCCAAATGATGTGGTGGTTATTCCAGGTTGGGTCGGAAATCCAGACTGATTTGGGCTTCAAGAAATCAGCGAGTAGTCTAGCTCCGACATGGCATGCCCCAGTTCCAGATAAAGTCTGCATAGATGCAATTCGGGAGCTCAGTTGCGGTTTCAGATCCCGAAAGAGAAGCGTCTTGGCGGCGGTGAGGAACTCGGAGTGCCCACGGATTGGTAGATATTCGTGTGTAGTAGCCTGGTTGGAGCATATTTCCATTTCAGTCTGTGCTGACGTTAATCAGCCTTCCACAGATAATAATGTGCTTGGGTATAACTGACTTTTCGAACTACTGGTAAGACCCATGGCTTTCCATCTGCGTCTCGATATGCACCGATGCTGAGATTTACCTTTTCAGGCGAGGGGTCGATCTCGTATAAGGCTGTGAGCTGAAACGGCTCATCTTCCACACCTACAGGAATCTCGGCAAATACCGATCTGTGCATTTTGTATTTCGAGAGATACATACTGTTGGATGATTTGCTTTAAGAAGTGACTACTTACGCATTGAAACTTCATATATGGTGGGAAGTTAAATTAGCCCGGCATCGGCTTGGATCACATTTTTTTCGTCATTATTTTGTCTGTGAAAACAATAGAGATAAGGTAATACGTGAATATTGATATACTCCTACCATATTGGTAGGTCTTGTACGTCCGGTACACATTTTGGAAAGGATCTGTTCCCTTATATGCGGATTATACCGATATATGTGGAAGCGAGCGCGGAAAGCCGATCCTATCTTTGGCGAACTTTCTTGCTTGATCACTCGCTTAATAGTAGGCTTAATAAGCAGCACAAGGGGCCCTCCCCCTTAGTGGGCGAAAGCGCAGTGTCCATGCTCTGCGTACTTCTAAGTCTGCCTACAAACTTTGCGTGTAATATGATAAATAGATGGCCAACTTCGATTACAAAGATGCCTCTGAAATTTCCAATGTAGTAAATACATTACAGAAAACTCATCGCATTTAAGCGTAACACTTTGCTTTCGCGTGATACTTTGTTTTCTCCCACTAAGGGGTGGGGGCCTTAGCGTGTTTAAGCCCACTGTTAAATTCTGGTCTTGGAGGACGTGAAAATTTGATTATACAGACCAAAGATGGACAGCAATCGAGTTCCTCCGGAATCACATTCTCGACATGACTGTCATCAGAGAAACCTCGTCTCGATATCAATAAGTGATCCCGCACACCCGTTTTTATTCAGTCGCGTATGTATCAGGCCACCCAGCACCTCAAAGTTTATAACTGATTTGCTGTCAAGAAAAAAAGGTTATACGCCGCTCTTGTCACTGGTTTTGGCTACGCCAGCAGCACACTATCTTCGAGTCTTCCTGGAGGCGCTTCTTCTTATATTGCAGACCATTTTCATATAAAGAACCAGGAATTAGTTGTCTTACCACTGGTCATCTATCTCGTGGGCTATATTTTCGGCCCACTCCTCCTATCTCCACTCAGTGAACATTATGGACGGAAGCCAACTCTTAACACGGCGAATCTTGTCTTCTTTGGCGCATCGATCGGCTGTGCTCTTGCGCCGACATTCTCGGTGCTTGTAGTATTTCGTTTCTTCGCTGGTCTTTCGGCAGCTGTTCCTTTGACAGTAGTTGGAGGCGTTTATGCAGATCTATTCAAGGATTCAGCTAGTCGTGGGAAAGCTACCGCCTTGTACACAATAGTAAGTGACACAGACACCATACTAAACATTGTCCGATTTAACTATGGATAGATTGGCTCTCTTCCCACCGTCTGCGGACCAACATTATTCGCATTTGTGTCTATTCCTAGCTTTCGGTGGTCTTTTTGGCTCACGAGCATGTTATCCGGTCTGCTAGGAATTGCTCTACTTTTCCTGCCGGAGACCTATCTTCCCAAACTCGAGAAGATGAGAGCTCAGCAACTAAGATGCGGAAAGGATTGTGCAAATTCCTTTGCGCAGATAGAGTTAGATGGCCGAACCTCAACAGCTATATTGGGTGCCGCTTTGAGTAGGCCTAGTCGCATGTTTTTTGGAGAGGCCGTGGTCTTTTTCTCCTCATTATATGCCTCGCTGATATATGCGATTCTTTTCCTTCTCTTTGCAGCTTACCCATATATTTTTCATGGCATTTATGGTATGTCTTACAGCATCTCTGGGCTTGCCTTCCTTCCCATGGGTCTCGGCGTGCTATTGTCCTACTACGTTATTTTTCTGTGGGATAGTTATTATGTTCGAAACCTTCCAACAGCATCGGAGAGACAATGCAATGCCGAGTACCGCAGGCTGCCACTCGCTTGCGCTGGCGGTATCCTTCAAGTCTTCTCCCTCTTCTGGCTTGCCTGGACGTCGTCGTCTTCAATACATTGGATAGTGCCAATGTTATCTGGGATAATTTTTGGAATAGCCCTCATGCTTATCATGGTCTCAATATTCAACTATCTAACAGATTCGTATGGGATTTATTCTGCTAGCGCTTTGGGTGCTGCGAGTTGCGTCAGAAGCATGTGTGGAGCCTGCCTGCCACTCGCGGCTCATAGCATGTATAGTAATCTTGGCGTTGCTTGGGCCACGAGTATTTTGGGATTTGCAGCAGTAGCAATGATCCCTATCCCTTTTGTGCTCATTATATATGGCGAGGCTATTAGAGCCCGGAGCGAGTTTTGTGTGAAGGTCCATCCACACGATGATATTTTTTATAGAAAGAGTAGAAATAGTTTCAGTGACGGGAGTCTAGATGTGTTACAAGAAAAAAAATATTATCTTGATGAAGAGTGAGGCTTAGCTAGAGTCGTAGCTTGTACGTGGCAAGGAAGTCGAGTAGACAAGGAAGTTGGATAGACAATCTTCTCTCAAGCAACATTATTGTGGTTGACGAAAATCGATTTCCACTTTCGTTTGTTTAGACTTAGTGTTGAAGGTATGAAAAAATAAGCCTAGTGCAATAGTGGTAAAAGAGGCATAAGTGCTTGCCCAGACGGACATTTCCCTCCCAAAAGTACCGATCAACATTCATATAGTCAAACTTATACAAGGGATGAGAGAGTACCAATTGATCAGGACTTGGCATCAAATATCTTGTTTTCTCGCCACCAAGTGAGCTGTTAATTGCTCAAATGGAGAGCTTGGAAGTGCTGTAGGCCTGTAAGTAATAGACTGAGAGACCTTTTCAATAAAAGCCTTGGAGTGATGTAGTGAAGAAGTAGCTCTATCGGAGATGTGTTTGCTCGGCACGTGGGAGGCAATTTGAAGAATTTGTATTGTAGAAATATTATAATCCAACGACCTAACAGAGTAGCACTTGTTTGCGATACCATACCTCAATCAGATTAGCTGGCCTAAATTGCAGGACGAAATGAATGTATCGGTAAGTATACCTACATCGCAGCAAAACAAATTCGAAGGCTTGAATTTAATCAAAACACTGATATCATTCCCCCCCACACCATCACACTCAAAATCATCCAAGCCCCAGCCCCGATTTCCCATCCCACCCAGACCACCAAACAAGCCCCCCAATAACACAAACCCCAACCACAAATCTACTCCACCAACTTCCACCACCATCATCAGCAGCCGCAGATGAAGGTGGGATGTACCTGCGCTGCGGCGGCGCGGTAGCACTGGCATATGCATATGGTTCTGCTCTCCGAGCCGCTGGGTATCCGGGGAGCGTACCGTAATGCCTCGCCGGCTGAGGAAGTGGAGTAAGAGAGGGAGGATTGTAATACGTGCTTGCGGGTTGGGGGTTCCGGGTTTCGAAGTACGGGCTTGCTGTTGTTCTTGTTGTTGGTGTTGTTGAGTTGATGAGTGGAGTATGGTGCGTATGGATGGCATCGGAGCTGACGCGGTGCAGGTGCGGGTGAGGTTGCTGGGCACGAATGTAATCGTAAAGCCGGGATTCTGAATCAACCTGTGGTTGCGAGTGCGATGTCGATGCAGCCACAATCGCTGGCTTCCGTGTGGTGGCGCTGGAGTTGGCAAGTGCAAGGAGTCGACGAGGGCTCGTCTCGTACAGCGTTCGTGAGTCTTCCCAAATCTCTTTTTCCAGACCCAGGCCCTGCATCAACACACCATAGCTCTCCTCATCCAGCCTAATCTTGTAGGCGCGACATACCTTCGCCGATGGCCTCTTCTTTACGAAGGTGCGAAGGGTGGAGACTTCGACTTGGTAGACGTGTTTGAGGCGGACGTAAGATTGTTTGTGCATGGACTTCTTGTTTTCGAGATGGAGTTGTTTGGTGCGATTGTGGAGACGGGTGGTTTCAGCATCATCGTTGCCTGGGTGCGATATGGGAAGTGCGGGTTCTAGGTATTGTCTTTTGGTGTTGTATTTTGAGAAAGGCGTGTTGGTAAAGGACGTTGTCTACTCATTTATTTCATCAGCTATTTCGACCTTTCATCTTCCCTCTTCTGTTTCGACATCAGAAATAAGTACTTACATTAGCAACGTCACAGACTAGATCTCCTAGAGTTGTTGAATTCTCTTTCTGGCGGATCTTCAGAACTACAACGGGGTGGTTGTACGCGCCGTCTTCCATTTCTTCCAGCTCTGGGCATTTCAGGCAATTGACGCTACTATCGAGCGGGCTTTTCAAAGGCAACCAGACAATACAGCCCACGCATATATCGCCAGCCCGAAGCTTTTTTCGCTCATATAATGCGTTATTCGAGGTTGAGCGTGGTGGTGGGGTAGGGTCACACAAGGCTGGGGTAAGAACATCATCGTAATGATGATATGCTGACATATTCTTCAGCTTATTTCTGGTTATTATGTGAAGCAAAAAGTGCAAACAAAGCTTCAGACAAAGAAAGCTTCAAAATAAGAGACAAATGATAGAAGAACGCGATGACATTGATCAAGCTGCAATAGATATCGATGAGCTTTATCCTCTGCCACGCAACTCGAATCAGCCTTGTCCGTTTGGACTGCAGGGGGCCGCATTGAGCGAGCACTGCCAGACAACATCCGGGGAGGGTGGGAGTGCGTGAATGGTAGGATTTGGAGCCATTTGATTGGTGGGTTGCTAGGCTGTAGCCTGTCTGCATGGGTTCTCACGGGATCAGCGCTTGGGGTCGCATGTGAGGCGGGGCTTGGAACGGGTTTGATCCATCAAGCTACCAACATGATAATTCTCTCCTGGATAATTCGGTGGGTTTGAGGAGTACTTGTAAGGTGTAGGCTGTTACAGAACGCTTTCCAGCTCTTGGATATGATTGGCAACTCGCCACGCAGAATCACAGCCACCAGCCTTCGGCCATCAATTCCCTGCGCCGCTGCTGCTCAAAGATAGTGCCATGACTGCATTTAACATTTTGCTCTCCCTATCTGTTTTTGAAAAGATTCCGTTCCATCTGATGGTGTCATGACTAGTTTGCAAGTAGCCTGATTGACATCGCCATACCAAAACCCACTTAACTTTCCCCCGAACGGCATGGCATGATTCGAAGAATTGATATTTGGCCCAAGTCAAAGTTCTCAACATTCGGATGGAAGCACACATTGCCCAACCAATCACCCACTTCCATGTGACAAAGAGTGTCCCGAACTGCCACAAGCGAGAAGGGCAGACAGAATAGACGAGTCTCCATAGCCATCCAATGTCAAGAGCCCTAGTCTCTCACCAATATCTTAAAGTTCATATCCATTTCCAACCGCCAAGGATTGATTCGGCCCATAGTTAGGCTGCGCATTAGAAAGTCCCACATCGACCATTCGGAATTATGCGCGAACTCATGACTAGTAACGCATCCCAATTCGCCTCTTGCGAGCGTGAATCGAGTTTTGACAGGTTGGCAGGAGGTAGCAATCCAACCCAACTTCGTGTGCAGCCTCGCGATTCGCGATTTGCACATGTCGATACCAGTGCATGTTCGCAAGAACATGGATCGACACATATCGTATCCGTGCCTGCCAATTTTCTACCTCGAAACCGAAATGATGCATTGACCTGGATGGACTCCCAGAGGCAGAGTTCGTAGACGCCGAGACGATTTTGGGTGCGAAAGCCGGCCGAATAGAGAGGACTGGAGATGATGTCGTCGAATTCTTTCTGCGAGATACGTAGGTATCAAGCTCGTCCGTGGTCTGCACCTGTGTTAACTCTGATCAATACAATTGGTACACGAAGATATGCAATACGCACTATACTGTACGCACGCGATATCGCAAACCAGATGCCCAGCGATAGAAGCGATGTCGTTGGCGGGCGGAGTCTGAAGACGACAAAGATGTTTGTTTACTAGGCAAGGCAGGCAAGGCAACAAACAACGCCGAATCCAGATGTTCTTGCCATCCGCTACCAACAATAGCGGAAAACTTATCGATTCTTCGAAAATCCTCTCTCTACTCGAAGTAGGCTACTTGCATGACCTTCACAACTAGCGCTTGCGGTCGCGTTGGGCAGCAACTGTGGTTCGAACTCTCACTCTCACTCTCACCCTCACTCTCGCTCTCGCTCTCGCCCCTGAAAGACGGAATTGTAGGAGACACTACACTTATCAAAAAAATAAAGCAATGCTTCTCTACAAGTAAAGCCAAGCCCACTC
>QGMJ01000010.1:0-100489 GCA_007821545.1 Lachnellula subtilissima | reverse complement strand
TGGGGGGGTATCCGAAGGAGAAGAAGTGAAAGAAGTGCGGGAACGAGAGAGTAAGGAATGTGTTGTTGTTGTGTAGGTTTTTGGTAGAATTGTAGACATCGATGAAGATTCCTAAACATGGCCTTCTGTGTGTGAGTCTTGTGAACGGAAGTCGGATACAAAGCGCCTCGGGGCTTTTTGCTAGTGTCTCGTATTCTACAGTACGAATATCGAGACCCGATCTCATGTTTGCGTATATGACGAGGATGTGACTCGCTTATAATCAGGGGTTGTGATTCAGGAGTGTCTGTCACGTGTACTACGTACCTATCACTTGAAATTTGTGACGCTTACTTATCTCGAGACTCGAAGCTGGCATTGATAACCTGGGGAGAAGATACTATACTAGCCCCGGGAAGACATTTTTTGTCCTGTTATGAAATTTCTCCCATCACCTCGTACATTTTACCCCGCTTACCCCGTGGTCGAAGAGGGACATAGGTTCTTTGTCGGTCGGTTAAGTAGTATAAGAATAAATAGGCTGTGTGATGAATGATAGAGGGAGCATGGTAAGGATTTCTGTGGATTTTGGTGAGAAGGGAAGGTTTGATTGACTCGGAGGTGAATGTGAAGAAGATCTTCGATTGCGGGTGAGGAGCTGGACTTCGGCTCTTTGCAAGGGATGATTCTATGTAGGGTGCGTGATCTCCTTCACTGGAGAGAAGTAGAGAAGTCGACAAGTCTACCCGGTGGGTGTCAATGGTCGTGGTAGTGGAGTTTTGTATTCGATTTGGAATCCGTGGTCCTGCTTGCTGTTATATACCTAATTTCACCGTGGAAATATCAGTGAAGATCTCATTCTTCGACATGAACATTCACCCTGTACCCCAAAACTTCACCCAGATGTTGAATACTTACTGATTAAGTATTTCTCAACTCGATTCGTCATTTCATATTCCAGGTTAATTTATATCTACATTATAAAATATACCTGAACCCCGGGTTATCAATCTCCGTAACGTCCAGCATACCCTTCTCCACGGCGTCACGTTCCTCCTCTTCGCTCAGCTCCCCGCGCTCAGTATGTGCTTTGTCTCTCGCTTTGTTGACGCTGTACATGTAGATGTAGAGGATGACCACCATGAGGAGCTTGACGCTATAGCCGACGAGCATCGCTATGTAGGCGCTGTGGTATCCAGCTGGTTGTGTCCTTATCAGTACTTGCCCCAACTTTTCTAAAAAATAAAAAAATGGAAGATAGATACAAAAGTAGTTTTGCAAAAGGAGAAGGGGAAAGGCAACTTACTATTTTTCTCACTGTCCTTGAAAGTCTGCGGCCCAATGATATTCCCCACACAATACCCCGTGAACAACACCGCGCCCGTCAACTGCTTCTTGGTGTACCCCGCCACATTACTACTCACCATGGTCAAACTAATACTAAAGCCCAGCCCCTGGAAAAAACACAACCACAGCGCCACGAGCCTGCCCCATTTGTTCGAGGTCGGGAGTCCGACTAAGAGCCCTGCACCTAGGATGCAGATGGAGTTTGCGACAATCATGGTTATGCAGCGGGAATTGCGCGGGTACCGAGTACAGATGAAGCCGCCGGCGAGTAGGGCGAGGAATTGGACGGCTCCGCCTGGGATTTGCAGGTACTGCGTTGCCAGGACGTCGAAATGGAAACTCTTCACAATAATGGACGTGAATGAGGTAAGCGCAGCATTAGGTACTTGAGCGCCGACGGCCATGATGAATAGGATATATGTCTTGGGATCTTTCGCTGTTTGGATAGCTTGGTATTTGGAGAAATGCCTGTTCTTGACTCCTTGCCGGTTCGCGGCTACTCTGTTGACGGCGATGAGGCGTTCGTGCTCGGTGAGGAATTTGGCGGTGGAGGGGAGGTCGGGGAGGACGATGAGAGAGACAATTCCCCAGGCGATGGAGATGCTGCCGAAGATCAGGAAGACATACATCCATGGCGGCAGTCCGGTAGTGATGTGGCCTACAGCGTAGCCAATGAGGCCGCCGAACATGGTCGCGATGCCGTTGGTACAGTAGTATATCTCTAGGCGGAGCGGCTGCTCGGCGGAAGAATACCACATGGACATAACGAGCACGAAGCCTGGGTTGACGATTGCTTCGCAGGCGCCGAGCAGGAAGCGGTTCGTTGCTATCCCGGCGAAGGAGCTGCACGCTGGGGTTGTGATGAGTATTATGCCCCAGGCTATGGTAGATAGCGACAGGAATTTTCCCATGGGGAGGCGCTGGAGGAAGTAGCCAGCTGGGAATTGAGCGCCCAGGTAGCCAAAGTAGAAAATTGAGGCTAGTTGAAAGTTCTTGTCAGTCTTCGTGAGTGGGAATGGGAAGTTGGAGAAAACGCACCAAGCCAGGAATACTGCTCGCCGTGTAAATGTGTCCCCTTTTGCAGCCCGTACACACTGGCAAAGTTGATGGAATTCTTGTCCAGATATTGTAACATGTATGTTACAAATAGAATAGGGATGATCCTGTAATCGATCTTTCTCAGCACCCGCTTGAGTTCGGCGGGATCAGCTTCGATTTCCCGGGCATTTTTGTACGTCTGATACTCATCATCGAGGTGGGCTGGTACAGCGGGGGAGATGTCTTCGTTGGATGTAGCTGGAGAGTGAGAGATGTGTTTCTCGGGGTCTGAGGAAGCCATTGCTGCAAATTGAAAACAAGAGAGAGAATTTCCAAAGCACAGGGAAAAGAAGAAGAGGTGAAAAAAGGCATCAACAGAGAGCAAAAAGATATAGCTGTAGCCATATCCATAGAAAACTCCTACCTCACCCTACCATGGTAAAGTTTCTTGTCCCGACGTTTCTGCGATGTAGTAGTAGTATTGTACCTGGGTAAGTACACCCACCACAGGCCCGCTGCGGAAAAAGATAGTTGTTGGCCACCAACCACAGCTTTCAGAATTCGAACTGACTTCTTCTACGGGGGTTCCAGAGGGACCGTGGGGAGCAAAGATTGCGTTGAAGCCGGCCAAACTCCATGATGTTATGGAGCGGGGTAACCGTATTAGGCGATGTCGTGATTTCAAGCTCTCTTGTCGTGATGAATTTGGCCGTTGAGAATGTGTGGTATACATACGTAATTTACCTGATGATGATGATGAAGAAAGATATGATAAAAATGTGGTACAGTATTGTAGCAAGGACGGTTAGATTAGATAAGAGAATAGATGTACTGTACAGTATTGTGGTTGAAGAGTTGGTCTTGTCTTCCCGATGAAGCTATCACGTGCTTTCGCGTTTTTGTTTTCAAAGGCATGGGCATGCCCCCACGCATCCTGTGAGGATATGAGATATATATGTATGGCCAGTAGGGTCGAGTGTCTAATACCAGAGTAAAATGTTTAGTCCAGTGCAGATGGGATAGGGAAGACCTTCCTTGCCTTCGTTAAAGTGTGAACTACCTAAATACGGGTACCCCTTTTAGCCTTGTGACAACCCTTCTCCTTTCTTTCTCCTCACTGCTTGTGTAACAAGCACAAGAATGAGCATCACAAGGCAAGCCCTCAGCCCTTTACCCTTGGCCTGCCTGCCCTGCTTACTGTACTGTTACTACGGTACCATTTTGACAACGGGCGTACCCGTCCCCAGTCATGCTAGCCCTAAGGAACTGTAGGCATTCTTGAACCCAAATAAATCATCCATGGCGCCCTGTATACGGAGGTACGAGTAGACTAAACTTTCCATATTTAACAACGGTCGCAGTTGCAGTCACACCATAAACAAAGGGGAAAACAAAACTTTCATGCGTTTCAAAACCTACTCACCGGTCCCGAATCCCTCACAACGGCATTGATCATCAAGTACGTACAATTTAATATAAAAACCATCGTGGCGTTCTGCACTTGGCAGGTAAAGGATTATTATTGTGAATTCGTGGGAGTAGCCATGAGGCACAGCAGGTGGTTTGATTGATCTTCTGCACGGAACTCTTGCATAAAGGAAATCAAAGTGGCTGCTAAGATTCTGTCACCTCACATCGGGGCTGTCTCCTTCTTGAGCTCTGGGGGGTATATGTCCGGGCCGTTATATGGCTATACGTGCTGCTGATTGGACCGCGGAATAGGGAGTGTTTCCGATCTTACGAAGTATATCAATTAGAGGTGAGATCATGTGAGTGAGCACCCTTTTAAACCTTTGAGTCTCGAACCCCGCCGCTTTTGGGGCCAATGGATGTGCAGAATTTAACATCTCTTTTGGAACATAAACGTCTTTTGTTTGGTTTGCGGGACAACTAGGACATATGACCGGATGTCTCGGGAAATATGCAAAAGACGTGGCATTTTATGTTTTTGCTTTTCGCCGTATGGTAGAAGCTGTACGGGGCATTCCAAACGGATTATCAGATGCTGATTTGTGGGATAGGAGACTGGACTGGACTGGTTGGTGTGGTGTATATGCGATCTCTGAAGGTATAAAACATCTCTCAATCTCAGTCACCGGCGGTGAGCAGCCTATTATTTCGCTTTGATATTTACTCGTATTGCGATCTTGATACTGTATCCTCTCAGGTGCTCGCACGTCATGGCCATTAATTCACACTTTCTGTGGTGCACTGGTGCCGGATGAAGGGGTTGTGATACAAACCGTCGAAACATCGCTCGAAATAGAAGCTCGAGGTCTAGATCTAGCGCTTTGGGCATCTTGGAATCTGGGATTTGTGCTATGAAACGTCCAAACTCTACGTTAGCGCTAGTGGCTGGTAACTTTCCTAAGCTCTGCTCTGCCCAAAAGAAGCTCACGTTGAGATCGCGTGTGCAAGTCCTCTTCTTGGCCCAACACGGCTTGGTGTTGAAGAAGTCCAGATACTAAGAGTGCGTATCGGCCATACCGGTCCGCTAGTTACATACTGTACCGAGAGAAGCTACTGGGAGGGGTTCGGTCGCTTAGATGCTTTTTCTCGGGCTTTGAACCAGTCTTCACCCGGAGTTTTCATTTCCTTCAAGTTCCTAAAAGGGTATGGGGAAAATGGCAGACCACCGCGGGAGTTGCAAAGTAGGTTTTCGTTGGAAATAATGCTGTGATCAGATTACAAGCCGTGGCGTAGGTACCGACTCCCGAGCTACCAAAGTTTTTGGCATTCCTCTCTAAATCTTTATGGGGCCCATATTTATCTCTAATTCTTCCGAGGTGTTCGTGGCTCCCGTCGGCGTATGATTATGTTAATGGCGATTTCTCTATTTCAAGTCCAGACATGGATGTTAGGTAGTCTGAGGTAGAGAGAACCTTACACAAACTGTACGGAGTATTATGAGGTTGATATAAACGTTTCCATGTGAGCAAGCATTATCGCGTTGGTTCAGAAATCAGAAGCCAGCAGCTGTCGACAGGGGATGAAGTGGGACGCCCCAACGGTACTCAATTAACGGTGTTGTGGGAGACAGGGAGTCCAGGATGATGGTGTCAGTGCCGTTCAAGAAACCCTGCAAAGGCACCAGACAGGCATGGCACAAACCACATCTAACAGTCGACAGGGGGAGATCTCTTCAGGAACTCTTGCCGTCGACTTGTGAACTCGTGCGCGACTGAAGAAAGGATGCGCTCCTATTGGACCTTCCACTATAATATGTGCCCAAGGACCCGAGCGCTGCATATTGTCTGTCTCACCAGCAGCCAGCCCAAGAAAATTTGGTTTGCGAGATTGAAGTGGAAGATGCGTTTTGGCTATTCTTGAACGTTGGCCTTACTTGTTAACAGTACCGCAAAGGTTATGGCCGGGGTGCTGGTGAGGCTCCAGATCGCCAGGCCGGGCACCGTGGCACCCACGGTTCATGCTTTGACAGGTCATGTTGGCGCAAGATGTCAACCCTCAAGGGAGAGCTGGAAATTCTCCGAATGACAAGGCAAGGCCTCTCGGTCCTTGAGGGTTGAGGGAAGCAGCCCCACGACTCTAGTAATCTATCTACCGGCCATGGGTCAGTAGTAAACACCCTAAAGATGGTGTTTTCCAACGTCACTTCATCATTTCAAACTTGCTCTTGAACTTTTTAAGATGCAGTCAGCAGAAGCAGCAGTTTTCGGAGTTCCTCTTCAACCGAGTCCGGCGATGATTGGCGAGGGACTGACTCGGATGATACGCTGGACACAATGAGCATAGCACATGCGCTGGAAGAAACTTCTAGCGACACGGCTGAAGACTTTCAAGATAGGGCGAAATGATGGCGAAAGGATTGTTTATTGTACAGAGAGTCATTAATGTCGGGGTCTGGCGGTGACACTACCGAGTTTTGATGAACGGAGGAAAACAGAGCAAGGACAATTCGCAGCACGAAAGTACCGGTATCACAAGTATATTGCCCGGAAGACCAGTGAGCCGGTTCGGTTCCACAGACCAGTTCCTACAGTGCGGTAACAGTCCCAGTCAGCAGCAAAGAAGGGATCATTATTTGCATGAATTCATGGGTGAAGCAGAGCTGCAGCAGCATAGCTGAGCATAGCTGAGTCAAGACGCAGCTTATGAAAGGGACAAGCCGGGATTATTACTATTTGGAGAGCTTGGGCTTGGTAAGAAATAGGCACAGCTTGGTGGGATGAACCACATACGAAGTACAAGTTTCAAAGACGGCGGCGGAACTAGACAGAGTTGGAAAACAATTTCCACCCGACAATTCTCTTGAGGCTTTTGAAGTTTTGGTTTGAATTATTCATGTTGCGATTTTGATAGTAGGGCGTGATCAGCGCACATCGACACCGACGGCTTCCTGATTAGGAAGTTCATCTCCGGAGCTACTTCATGCAATTGCGCGTCCATTTGATTCGAGAGCTGGAGGAGCAAAAGGGCGGCGAGGATTTGTTTCGGGTGTGGCCCAAGGCACCGAAAGCTTTCTATTCGATAATACAATCATATGTGGCCCGTCTTATTGCAGCGCCGTACGGCCAGGCTCGGGCAAATTTTGGCAGAGAATACGGAATACGCAGTACGGGGAGGAAAGATATGCTGTTTACTAACACATACAGACATGGCCCGTATATGAGGCGGATGTTGGTGGACGATGGAGACCAGAAATTATCCAGGAAGTATGAGTAGACGAAGATGGAATGAAAAGAGCAGATGTTGAAGAGTAATACAGCGAGCGCACGCCTTCACAATAAGCCTTTCATGCCCCCTAAATTAATTAGCTATTTCATGTAAAAAAGCAAGATCGTACGATTGAGGGCTGTGGCAAAAAAAACGGGCTGAACTACTGAACGACACAAGCCACTTTCACTCCACTCTCTGGTCCTCTATCCACCTTCCTCCCCCTCATCCGAAGAATACTTCCGTACGGCGTACGGAGTAGTAACTTAATTTCGACTCGAAAAGGAAGTGCCGTCAAAGAATCTTACTGGGCCCGCTCTTATTTAAATTTCTTCAGCGAGACTTCTCGAACAAGTTACGCCCTTGAAGCATCCGGAGTAATGGCATGGCATGGCCTGTCAAAAGTCTAGAGATACTTCTATTTCCATGCCCTTGAAAAATCACTGTATCCTTGCACACACCCCACCCACCCACCACCTCCTGAGTCCTCAAGTTCAACGGCTTTCACAGACAGGGTTGCCTCCCACGCCGGTCAACGCTGCCGCTGCCTGCCTTCCTTCCCTTAAACCCCCTAAATAATAAACATCGCCAGGGCCCAAGACTTCCTTCCCTCCCGTTTCCAATCAAAGCTTCTTCTGCATTTTCAGCACAAGGATCAGTCAACGGGCGCAATCCCAATCCCCCTATCCTTGCCTACCCGCACCGCACGTACAGCGACCGACTGCGTGAAGCTACGGCCTTCTGACAGCCTACTGTACATACCCTACCTTACCTAGCCATCTAGCCCTAGCCCTGACAGACTGTGACAGCCCAGGGAGAGCTTGTGCGGGAAGATTTTGAAGTGAAGCTATTCGCGCGCACGACACCGCGTTCAGAGTTCGTGATAGCAACTTTTCTGCCCGCCATTGACGTGACACCGACGTCGCATAAAGATACGAATACTACCGTTGCACGAAGAAAATCTCACGGCGCATACACGTGCTATTAGATTATTTCTGTCACCAGTATTCGGGTACTTTTCAAACGTGGGCGCATCCAGAAACCGAGTTTGCCTCCTCGAACCCCGAATTTCCACCATCTCGGCAGCAACGCGACAGACGCATCACAGGCCAAATCTCCACATCCACCTCGTGGGCATCATACTGCAGATATTGCAAAGTACAGAATCTATCAGATTCTCACCAAAAAAGGTCAGACCTGATAATTTCCTATTTCACTCTCTCCGCGCCTACAGAGTTCTGGAGAACCCCCTCTGAGTCAGTATCGACGCCTTGGAGTCTGATCGAGGGACGCGTCTCAGCGCCATACTCCAGATCTACATGTTTAGCAACCGCGTGCTGAACGGCCAACTTCTGTTATTTTGCACCACTTCAATCCGTGCAACGGCGCAACGTGGAGATCGACAAGCGCGCAGTCCTTGAGAGACAAATGCCTCCTATGCCCTTTGCGCTGCGCTGAATCAACGATTGCATCGTCAGACTTCGATTCAATAACTCCAACTGCCTCGGTGCCGAATCTTCCAGCTAATATTCAATATTGGGCGTACTGTGCTGACCTTTGTAATACACAGACAGACTCGAAAACCACTGTCTCCCGACTCCTGCCAACATCCTACACTACATACCCGCTCACGTTGTCCTGCAGCAGCTACCCTACGCAGAACCCGAAACTGCTTTCCTAAGTTCCACTCTCTAAAGCACTGACGAGGATATCGATCCGATCATCTGGACTTAGGACTCGACAATCTGACGACAACCGGGTAGAAGATTATCGAGAAATTACACATCCTGCAAACAGAAAATATTCTGTGCAGCTCCGGGAGAAGCAAGCGCACACAGCAGTCACTCTATCTGAGGGCGCGGCGCTATCACACGATCAACTCCAGATCTCTTCTCTTAAAAGGGAACACCTTGATCGTGCGCGCCACGGAGCCGTCCCGATCGAGTTACCTACGGAGAAGTTCTTCCGCAAAGACTTAGGACACGTAGAAATACAGACTGCCACAAGCGCGAGATCTCGAGAGTACATAGTCTTCAGATACTGTCGTACAGGAACCCATTCACAGATCCCTCCCGACACCCACCTCGACGCGCCGAGCTGTAAGGGGAACATCTGAATTTACACGGGGACCCAGAAACTAACAATTTGACAGGAAAAGTGCCAGCCGCGAAAGAGCACCTCGTGCAAAATACATCGAATTGTTACTCCTCCATAACAAGGTCGCGATAAAAGCTACATCTACATTTACTTCCCCAAAGGTACGTTCTGGGCCTGGCTTTTTATTTATTATTCTAGCATCTCTACCCAAAACTTCACTCTTGACCTGTCGTGCTGGCGCACCCCATCCTTGTTTCTTCCCGCTGGGCGGTTGGCCCACCCCGTGTAAGCGAAGGGGCATCCATGACCGAGGGCCGCTGCATGACCAGCCCAGCTTTAACCCCATGTCTTAGTGGGCTGCACGCTCCATCATCTTCCTTATTAAATGTGCCGAAGTGTGGGTGTCTTGCCGTCTTGCCCTGGCCACTTGTTTATCAAGCATCCATGCCTGTATATTATCTCCCAAAGCCCAGAGACCCCAACACACTTTACCTTGTCTTTTCACTGACAACGGTCTTCTTTGAAGCCCCCGTCAACCCGTTGCAGCCGCGTCCATCTTTGTCTTTGCGTCATTGAGCTCTGTGCAGCAAGCAGTACGCTGCAGTCAAAGTCATTGAGTCTTTTTGTATGCAACTTCCCTTCGCACGCATGCACTAGCCTGGTACATCTGCAAGATCCTGCCTATCATTTACATATCCCCGCTACATGAACACGAAACTGACACGAGGACCATAGGCTTTGAATCATCTTTGCGAATCGCTCTCTTCCGCTTGAGACTTTAGAATAGGAAAAAGTAAGCTCACGCAGCCGTTATGTCTAGCATGTCATGTCAATTTGGTTCCCAAGGTCCAGCGACCTAGTCACGAGAAAACGTGGACTTCCTCCACAAGGCGCACGCGACGGCCCACATCGCTGTTCAACTCTGTGTCACAACCTTGTACTTTGCACACCCTACGCTCCATTATCGATCAGCATCGAAGCGCGTCATTCTTTGTATCTTTTGTGTTTGTCGGACCGTCCCATTTCTGTACTACTCCAGCATCTGCCAGTACCCCCGACCGTTGAACACACTACCATGTCTTTATTTACCCCACAAACCCCAGTTGATTTTCCCCTTGATACTCGAATTTGTTTTCGGGTCGGACACTTCCAGTCGCGAAGTGGCGCAGATTGGGCTTCTGTCAGGAGGTTTTTTGTAAGAAAGAACTTGATGTGTATCTTGTGCATTTATCGCATTGGGATCTATCTGCTCAATTTAGCCTCTTTGTGTTGCGATGGGATGATCGCCTCTGGGGCTTGAAATTCATCTGGAATCTGCATTCTATTTCGGTCCTACCATGTCCCATGATGCGTTTCGGCGATCGCATTGCAGTAGAATCTTGCACTGCCGTCTTATTGACATATGCTAACTCGGAACTGAAGCAGATACGCCGTCGCAAGACTGTACAATTACACGGCAGACGTTTCACATCGCATCCGAACATCGCCTCATCGAAGGAAGGAAGCATTGTTGAAGACGATCTACTAGCAAAGTAAGTTGAGGCGGCAGCTTCCCCTCCGCTCCCTGTAATTTGATATGGGGCGCACGGACGTTGCAAGGCAAGGCAAGGCAAGCCATGGCATGGCATGCCCTGCTTCTGCACTGCTTCTTGAGGCGACCATTGAAAATATAGTTTGCAACGGCACCAATGTGCACTTGTAGCTGCCGGATGATTAATGGCTGTGGCTAATGTGTCAATCTTCAACAGGGCTGCGTGCGCATCTACCGAGATGGCTCATCGACAGAGTGGAGGAGGAGGATACAAAGAGGAACCAGGTGTTGCCGTGGCGGGCGATCACGTAAGTACACACACCGCACAGCTCTTTCCACCAGTCCAGTTCTGTAACCATTTTATCGAATTTCTGTTATCGCGTTTGTGTTCCTTCTGCATATGCATATGGGCTACACAGTCAAGATTGATTCCTTTTCCTCCCTGAGAATCGGGCCAGAACTCGCAAGCCGCTCTTGTTTTGGCCCAGGGATGATGCATCCTTCTGGGTGTGGCTTGGATGTTTTCCAGTTCTAGAAAATGACGGGTGAGGGCCGGTGGGATTAGTGGGGAACCGCGGAGGTGGACTCGAGATCCCAGCCCAGCCATTACAGTAGCCAGCCATGCATGCATGCATGGTACGGTGCGGTGGCTACAGCTCAAAGTTGACGGACTCGTTTCACAATGGACTGGGCTGCATGCATGAGACAAGGGTCTTACCTTGCTGCCGAATGCAGCTAGTCGCTACTCGGGGGGTCTTGGCCGTTTTATTTTATCCAATCTTTGTATTTTGAGTTTAGTGCGTTCTTTAGTGTGGCTTTATGTCAAGCTTTGGCCTGAGGTCCTGTCGATGCCGCTCACTGAGTGAGTACCTTATGTCGCGCACACCTACCTGCAGGGCAAATTGGGTTATTCGTTTGCGTGACGATCGTGACAATTGTTACTGAATTGGGGGTTTTGCGACGGGGAGCACAGTGGAGACGAGATGCAGTGCACTCTTCATCTCGAGGCAACCCATCAAGTCGGCATCCTATTTCAGATGAAAAAAGTCACTTAGTTACCTACCTATACGCGAGGCGGTCGGTATGGTATTTGCTTGCCTGCTTAGTAAACTTCATGTTTCTCGTGTGGTAGAACAGTGGGTGGGTGGCTTGCTTTGCCAAGAAACCATGCCGCGCGGGTTCGCAACAGGCAAGCCTACCAGCCAGCGCCCAGCCTGCAATTCCACCCGCTGCTAGTCCACGCGTCATCTTTCTGTTTAAACTGTTACCCGCGGATTCCCTGTCGAGGCTGTCGAGGTTGCCCAGTGTTGTCCTTCCTCATCTGCACCATCGTCCCACCGTCCCACCTCCAGATTCAGGTGTCCTAGTACTAGTGCCCTAGTGTAGCCCTAGTGCCCCAGCAAGCTCAAGCCTAGTCCCAGTATAGCAAGCGCTACTTGTTCCCTGTTCCTGCCATGTCCGAGGCTACTGCTTAGCTGCCCGTTCAGCGTCCGGGGCCTGCTTATTGTCCTTCCATATCATTGGTCAGCACACGCCTGCATCGCCTGCACCTCGACCCCCCCTTCCCCCTGCCGTCCACTTCACCGCATTGCGATATATACCTTGTCACGTTTCTTCCATGCGCTGTCGTCGTCCCACTGCCACTGCGTAACTTCAATCTGTACTGTATTCACTCTCCCATCTCCCATATCGCATATCAATACCCCCCTGCCCCTTCTTGCCTCCTCTCCTTCCAGACCCTTACTCAGACTGCACATCTTCAACTCTCCCCTGCCTAGTCGCGGTCTTCGCCATCACCGTGCAAACAACCCCCCCCCGTCCGTTCGTCTTATCCTGTTCCTCTTCTGTACATTTATCCTCGCTCTGATCATTTTTCCGTCTACCCGTTTTCGTTGATATTCTCCTATATTGCAGAAGATCTCTCTAATTCCAAGCCTCTAATACCCTCGTCACAACTCCACTTCAATCATAAGTTTATTGTGGTGAGGGAAGGGGAGGAAACATATTTCGGACATTACCTCGTCGCTTATAACCAATTCCTTGTCGTCTAAACCTTTTTTATAGGATCGCAGGCATTAGCAGTACAAGGGCTTTGTTATACTCAGATACTGAGGTACACCCTCGCTCGTTTCTTTCCTATCTCAGCTCTCCACATCCAGCAACACTCATTCTTTCTCCATTCTTTCGAGGCGCTACTTTCCAAAAGAGAGATCCGACTCAAGGAAGCGCCTCCTGCAGTAGCACCCTCGTCGCAGGGATTGCCAGCACCCTTTCATACGTCCTAAGTGTCAAAACAAACATCGCGACGCGACTTGCTTCTCCCAATGGTTATTACATTTTACGGCTGCATTTACTACCAAGCTTGAGAAAGATTGCTAATATTTGACCTCCTATGCAGCACCATCCCCACCACGCCCAGCAGGGTCCTCCACCGCATCACCTCCAGCAGGCTCGACCCTCGAGCATTGTACATCAACATCACCAGCAGCAAGCCCCCCCGCCTCAACCACATCACTCGAATCCATACCAGGCTCCCAATCACGGGCTGCCTCAATACCCCCAAAGCGCGCCCGGCCCAGGAGGACAACCTTCGCACGAGCTGCCATACTACGCGACACAAGCAGCTCCGAGTCCATATAGCACGCCAAGCGCGTCGGGAACATACTCATCTGCAGGTAAGCAGTCATACATGGGAACGCGCTTTATATTGGAATTCAGCAGCTAATCAACTAAGCAGATACCCCCGACATCATGGCGGCAACACAAATGTCGCGTCCATACCCCCCGATATCCTATCACACCCCACAATCAAACTCTCCTGCGTCGGTCGCTTCTCCATCTGCACACGACCAGCGCCACATGTATGCTGCGCCAGGTTCGCAATTACAACAGAATCCACAGATGTATTACGCGGGTCCTCAGCAACAACAGTACCCCCCGCCCATGGCACCGCAGACTGGACCATCTCCTTACGCGCCGCATCCACAGCAACAGCAGCATCACCAATCGATGACTTCGCAACCAAACCTTCTCATGTCACAAACTCCGGGCCAACACCAGATGCAGCAGCATCCGCAACACCATCCACAGCAACAAGGGATAACGGGCAGCCCGAGACCAAAGATGGAGCCGCATGTGCCACAAATGACGCGACCAGCAGCGCCTCTAGGGCCCCCGCAACAGCATCCAGCAAATGGAGCCCAAATGCAGCAAAATAATATTCCAGGCGGCGCTGGTGTAAATCCAAATGCTGCGCCGGGCCCGATTCCAGCGACAACTCCTTTGGTTGTTCGGCAAGATAACAATGGCGTTCAATGGATCGCTTTCGAATATTCACGAGACCGCGTAAAGATGGAATACACCATTAGATGTGACGTGGAGTCAGTCAATGTTGACACCTTAAGTCCTGAGTTTAAAACGGAGAACTGCGTTTATCCACGCGCTTGTTGCAGCAAGGATCAGTACCGAGGAAACCGCCTAGTCTACGAAACGGAGTGTAACACTGTCGGTTGGGCTCTGGCCGAGTTAAATCCATGTCTGCGTGGAAAGAGAGGCTTAATCCAGAGAGCAGTCGACTCTTGGAGAAACAGCAACCAAGACGCGCGATTGCGGAGTAGACGGGTGCGCAGAATGGCGAAAATCAACAACCGTAAGGCTGTTCAGGCGGCTACCCATACTCCTCATATGGCTGGCTCTACTGGTCCGCCAGGGATGCCACCATCCGGAAACATGGGTCCAGGTAGTGCGGGTAACATGGGCAAACCTAGCTTGAGTGGGATGGGTGGTGGTCAGCTTCACCACCACCACCAAAACCACCCTGATGGAAGTACTCAAGGAGAGGATGTCGGTATGTTTCACCAGATGTGATAAAACTGTGATTATATTATTATTGTGTCATGATACCTTTCTTGCGAATATACCTGTTGAACGGGAAAGACTTTGGGATCGGAATCATTTGTCTGGGTCTAAACATTTTGGCTTCTTTGTATAATACATCATTGCAAGTGGTTGCTTCTTGCCTGCCCTGAGCGTCACCCACCTTATGCCCTGCCCCTCATCATGTATTTGCATTCCTGTATAGCTTCCCCCGTCATTTCCGATTCCTGCGTATCACTCACTACTTCGCTTACCGGCTAAAGTGAGATGCTAATTTGATCCTGCGCGCACCTAGATGACGATGAATACATGGACGAAAGCCATCACCACCATCACCAAGCACCGAATGGATCGCCGCCAGGACAAAACGGCGATGTTCGTCAAGCTCACGTCTTTTCCGGCTACCCAGGCTCCTATCCTCCTGATCCATCCGTAGGCGGCGCTTCCATGGCTCCTTCAATTCACGGCCAACACCAACCTACGCCACATGCTTCCCACAGCACTCCCATCGCCGCATCGCGATCGCATGCGAAATCCCCCCTCGACGAAGACGAACGAAATGTCCTCTTCGGCGATATTCCCGAGGCGAAGAAGCGCAAGTTCATTCTAGTCGATGATCCAAGCAAGGGCAACAGAGTCCGAGTGAGAGTTACACTGGACACAGTCGACATCAAGGAAATCCCCGACTCGTTCCGAAAGAAGAACTCTGTTTTCCCTCGTAGCTGGTTCCCGCTTGAGATGCAGAGTCCGCCACCGAGCGCAAGAGGAAGCCGATTCTTCGAGTCCGACGATTTTGATGGTGGTGATGAGGTTGAGCCGAGTGGAAGCACAAGGGGTGGTAGACGGGAGAAGGGTCGCATGGCGGTCAATGTGCCGCTCACGGATGGTGGCGAGGGCGAAGTTGAGGTCCCGAAGATGCGGAATAGTGTTCGGTCCAAGGAGGTAAAGCTGAATGATCTGGGATATCGCTTGACCTGGCATCAGAGCAGAGTCTTTGCGGATAAGACGGTGTTCTTGCAAAAGGCTTGTAAGTCCTATCAATCCCCCCTTCGCTGAAAAACCATGACACTAATACCGAACAGTGGATGCCTACCGCGCCAAAGTCCTTGATTCGATGCAAGGCGCTGGCAAAGATATCGCTGCTGCACCACATTTCGAAACGAGAGTCGGGAAGCGGAGATGGAATGAGAGATCCAAGAGAGGGAAGCGGGAGGGTTCTACTTGAGCTTCGACCACCACAACCTAATTATGCCTTCACTTACGATCGACCCTCCAAACTTTTCAGCGCGCGAGCTTGTTATTATACATTTTCGATTCAATTCTTGATGATGATATGATTAGGGTGGCTCTTTTTGTTATACTCTTTGGTTTTGTTTTTTTATTTGATATAATTGGTGGGGAAGTGGGGGTAAAGGAAGGAGAGTTTTAAATGACTTGCTTGGCTTGGCTTTTGTTCTTGGTGGAATGGAAAGAAAGGACGGACGGACGTACATAGTGTATTTTTGCATGATATGGGAAGGGTGCTAGTACATAGATGGATTAGGGATGGGCGGATGAAATAATATGGGATATGAAAAATGAGTCTTTGTAAGGATTGTGACGTTTGTGATGAGGACGTATGTCTGTCTCTCTGTCTGCCTGCTTGGAGTTGTTTAGAGCCTCTAGTGAGGCAGGCATGTATGTTTCTTGAGGAAGTGGGGTGTTGGGAATCAGTTGCGCAATATTTCACAATGTCATGTTCCATTAAGAGCTGTTAATGCTGCTATTAAAAGGACTTCGGCGGAGCGGCGGAGTAAGGAATGGTCAACTTCTCGAAATACGTGTCGGTTCTGGTATAAAACAGCCTATGGAGCTCTTGCTACGCAGATGAATTAATTACACAGGCCTCCGTGCAAAAGCCAGTAAGTGGATCAGAATATATATGGCATCGCTGCACGGCGATGATTTCCAGCTTTGGATTGCAAGATGAAATGGTCTTTCTATTGATGTAGTTTGTTTGTAATTTATTATTATGCGGGAACTCGTTTCTTAGCAAGGCAAGGTAATGAATGAATGAATGAATGAAAAGGAGTCTAGTTGCTGTTAAGTTGCAAGACTGAAAACTGCCTGCTGTCAAGTCGAAAGCTACTGTCATTGGCTCTAGCTTCAGGCTGTCGAAACCTGCGCGTCGTGGTCTTCGAGGTGAGTAGTAAATAGCAGAGAAGCCGGCGCTCTAGAATTGCATACCGGGTTCTAGAGAGCTGGGCGGTTTTTAAGCCGTCGCTCTAATTTTGTGATATTATGTGGTTAGACTCCCTCTACTTGGCAGATGAAATTGGAGCTGAGACTTCTTGTCTAGAGGGACTTTTTTTATGCTGAAGTCTGTATTGGGTGAGTATTTGGTTGAAGTGGATGCATATCTCTTGCTGCAGGCAGTTGCATAAAGCTTTATCTCAGATTCTAGTACTCTCTAGGATCTCGCTCATTTCAGCGTTGTCTTGGACATTGCAGTTAACGATTATAGATGTTGTTGTCATGCTGGGGGTCTCACTGCTATTCTTGGGGTTTTACATCTTGTGATAAGTGTATGAGGTTTGGATTCATTTTTAGATCTTTAGAATGGCATGACTTAGCCAAGTTATATTCGTTGCATCTCATCTACCATCGGCCGACTGTTAAGGCTAATATCAACTGAGCATTGACCATTGCCCATGTATACGTCTGGGATATATGGGATTTACGAAAGCTCTGAAAGAGGAGGACCAGGTTTTTTCTATAACATAAGATGAGATCTAGATCTATCTTCTTCAATTTCCCGCGGGTTTCCTTGATATCCGTTGGAAGATGTTTATCATTAGTCCTTTTTATCATCCTATTGAGGGTAAGACTATGTAATATTTGTTTACGAGTGCTGACTGACTATCATCAAAACTGTTTAGTTATACACTACTCGTTTTAATAGCAAGAAGTACCCACATACCTTTTCTTTGCCCGTAAAATTCTATACACTTTTCACAGACAATTCTAACCAACAACTTTTCAACTTACTTTATTAATCTCTAGGAAAACGATGTTTTTCCGGTGAAGCTATTAAACGGCGTAATGGTATCTTAGGCAGTCCTTAGATCTACTTTTCATAGAGGTTCCTCTCGAATTCGACGTTTTATATATACTTTTTAACTACTAGACCAGAATGTATGGTCTATTGAGCCAAGTGGGAAACTCCAAAACTCATATTCCGATCCCCAAGAGACTGGAGAGCCATGTCAATAACACTTGAACTTCGCAGTGGCGCATTTCCGAGTCAATAAGTAGATATCCACCGAAAGTCTCGAGTACTTTCGCTCGAGCAATGCTTTCATTTCTATTGAGACGGCCTGGAGCCCCAGCATTCTGAATATTGTCTGGGGGTATGCAGTCCCTTTAATAATTATGAAGAACGGGGACCAGAAGAATGCTGAAAGTTATGCGCTCACAATCAAAGTAACTCAAAAAGAACACTAGGACACCGAGGGCTCCCATCGTTTGATCTTTGCAACCACAACAACCCGACAGTTGCCGAGCTTGTTACGTCTGCTTGATGCATTTTACCGTCAAGAAGACGTTTTTGGTTGCTATAACTTTATAATCCGTACCACGCAAGATCTGCCACTAGACGCTTTCGTTGGCAGGAAAATTCTTGGGGGCTCGTTTATGATACGCAATAGTCGCAAGTTTATCGGCAGCTCACTTTTAGAGCAAACATATACCGCGCCAGATCACATATCACGGTGCTGCTGACTTTGCGGGAGGGGGGTTGATATTGCCCAGAACGAGATCGGATTTGTTCAAATCCAGGTCTACACACCTGCCTCGAAACTGGAAAGGAATATTGGCCGATATGACTCAGCCCTTGCACTTGCCTCCAGATCAAATGAAAGATTGATGTACCTTCGTCTTGTTTGTCCTAGGACGAAAGTAGAACTACTTCCCCATCTTGGGTTTTTGCAAGTGAGGGCGGCCCGACTTCATCCAGATGGCCCAATTCGGGCCGAACTTAAACGCGGCATTTACAATATGGAGATGGCTTTCGACATATCTCCCAATGATAACCTCGAGTCCGAAATCAAGGAAGCCAAGGATTTGATATCAACCCGTCAGGACCAGAAAATGCTGCCACATCAGGCTGAGGCGGCTCGTAAAAGAAGTTGGGGAGTGAAAATTCCGCAAAGAAGCTAGGGGATTACAACTCAACGTCTATTTCTTATATAACACAATACAAAAATAAAAATTCGACGTTTCTCGGCAACACCTACTTTAAGAGACCAAGTTGCAATATATAAGGGTTGGTAGCTCATATAGGGTCCGGATCTCCTGGCGTAAGAGAATTTGTATAAAGCTGCCTGATCCTGCCTCGCATATTCAAGACGTGTGGCTAGAATTTCCGACCCCATTCGTGCTGTGCACTGGATAATAAGGCTATTAGCAAACTATAGATATATATAGTTGTCGTGAAACTATTATTAGATGAGGTGAAACTGCGATGATAATTACAGGAGGATGACCCATGGTAGCAGGCGCTTAGCTGTACTACTATGCTACATTTCGAAGCTTCTCCTCTAAAAGACTTTGGATTTGGTTATGCGCTTTTAATCGCACCCTAGTCATTCGCATTCAAAACTCATTCAATTGCTTTAGCAAAAGAAACATGGCCACACCATATTCAGACCTAGAAGTGGCTCCCAGCTCTGATCCTCAAGTGGCTCCCAGCTCTGGTCTCGAGCACCATAAAAGCCATTGTCCAGCAGGACTCGAAATTGATAACACCAAAGCCAGCCCGACGAAAGCTCATCTTCTCTCTAGTAATGAGCCGTACTATTCTCCAGCCAACCACGACCGTCGCATTTGTGGCTTGGCCCTGAGGAAATTTTGGATCGCGGTTGTCGGAATAGTAGTGATCATTGGAGCCGCATTGGGTGGTGGTGTTGGAGGAAGTCTGGCTTCAAAAAGCAGCCGTGTCGCGAAAACTTCTTTTTCCAATTCAGGAAGTTCAGTGCAGCGTTCAACCACGTCTGCCACCAGCAGTGGCCAATCCACAAACTCAACAACTCCCTCCCCAACAAGCTCAGAAGTATCGGTGCAGCCTCCAACAACGTCTGCTGCAAGCAGCAACCAATCCACAAACTCAAACGCTCCGTCTCTAACAAGCACACAAGCCGCCTCAACTACCACGCAAATCATCGGCCCCTCCTACACACTCCTCCGCGACTGCCCTTCATCTAACAACACACTTTACGGCATATCTCTTGGCCAAACTACCATGAACTTCCGCAAGATGTGCGGCAAAACCTTTCTTAATATCAACTCAGCGTCTAACGAAAATTCGGTGAACCAGAAAGCATCAAGCCTAGACAGTTGCATTAACTTATGCGCCGCATATAATGTGCAAAGCGCTTCTAGCATTGCGTCAGGCCATAATCAAGTTTGTAATGCCGTGTGTTGGCGGAATAGCCTTGATAATGATGATTATCCAGGCAATTGTTTTGGCTTCACCACACAGAACTCATCAAACGCCTTTATGGTTTCTGATCAGTCGTTTTGCGATTCTGCGGCGTGGATTGACCAGATGATTTGAAAATTTCATGACCTCATAAGGGAAGAGGAATCCCTTGAGAGGTAAGAAAGAGGGTGATGCAGGCGATTCCTTTTAGGACCCGCAGGGTCAGCAGAGGACGATAAAATCTTATCTAGGTTGCGGCATTTGAAACTTGTTATTGCCCGTCGTCCGGAGGAAGTTGCGAAGATTGATGTGTAGCTGTCATGATTGGTTAGTGGGCGTTCTCTGCAGTGGGAATTGGATATCAATGGGAAAGATTACCCGTACCCGCACCTACCGGTATGCTATACCTCGATGTTGAAGGGGTGCTATATGTAGCTAGAGCTATACAGTATTAGCCAATTTACAGTAGATCATCATCAGTTTAGCGTCAATGCGTACTCTCCCCCCTTAATACTAACCCCCCCCCTTAATAAATGTTAAACATCCTTCGCCCCACCGCGTAAACAGGGGAATTCTGCAAATAATATCACTATGTCTAGGGCTTAGTAGGACCTTACAAGGACCTTACAAGGACCTTACGAGTATCCTTCACGGGCCACCTAAAAGGGCTCTAGCTATTCAGTTCTATGGGATTCTACGTATTATGGAGACTTTACATGATTTAACATTTATCAAGGGGGGGGGATAGTAAAGAGCATTTATGGTTTAAATCCCTATAATACGTAGAAATTTATAGAACTAAATGGCTAGAGCCCTTGCTAGTAGCCCGTGCTGGCCCTAAAGGGTACTTGTAAGGTCCTTATAAGGTCCCACGAAGCCCCTAGACGTAGTGATATTATTGGCTTAGCCCCCTTGTATGTACGGTAGGAAACCCCACAAATGCTCTTTATTAGCGGGGGGGAGAGTATCCTGCTCCGCTTAGCGGCCGATTGCTACAAAACTATTCGAGATTCCTATCTCCCTATATTTGATTACAGTTGTTGGTGGCATCCGACGTAAAGTTTCATATGTATTTTGGGGGCGGGCAGTAAATGGCTACTCAGTAAATTTACCTCCCCCGCAGGTCAACATCAATAAACGCCGCAAAAATATAGTATATCTTTATAGCCCAGGATTCGCATTCGAAGATACTATACGGCTATACAGTAAGCTTTCGCCTCAAAAAGCTTGTTAGAATTAAAGATGTTCTCGTTTGCTACTCGTATTTAGCCAACAGGCCCCCTGAACCCCGCTTCAGCATTTTCCGAATGCGGATACGGTTTACTAGACTTCAAACGGATAACTACGTTTTAAGCTTACTTCTTATCAAACTCCACCTTCCTTATTGACATAAAGTCTAAGAATGCGGAGAAAAGTTTCCACGTAGCGAAGCCTTATCCTAACTGCTATTACTAGGCTGCCTATAAATATACGGTTCCTTACCTTATTTGTAGTATATCTGGGCTTCATATACGAGTGCCTCATTTATATTATTACATTGGAAATAATTTCAAATAGATAAAGTATAAGAGACTTCGTAATAACAATTGTAACGTTACAAATCGGGCTCCGTAGCCTAGACATATGTTGAATCCTATCGGATCGGCATTGAGAACGATGCGAAGTATCCGACGGCTGTCTCGGGATCAAGCTAGCTTGCCGAATACAACAAACTGGTCCCTTTGAGGAAACTCGTTGTATTTACGAAGTTTTAGCTTGTTAACACTGGCGGAAAAATTATACTGACCTGCCGACTTTATCTAACTGATACCTTTAAAGACTCCCCTATTGTATGGCACCGGTGGTAGCTTGTTGATAATAGTCCTATCATCACACTTGTCCGCCGATCATATAGGACCATCCTTTTGAGGGATATGATTCTATCTGGCAACCTGGAGATTCATATTGATATGGAAGGTGTTTGAGCATCTAGTTCAGAATGCCTCCCAGCCTACAAACTTCAGGCCAGCATCGCAAGACCATGATACTACAATGGCCCGAGTCGTTGACTATAAGTATCTTGAATATCACCTCTCCTTGAACATCATCTCGCACTTAGCAATCTTCAGTCCGTTCCCACCAACTAGCCTTACTCTGTCTTTCGTTTCAATCGACAACATGAAGTTCACTACTAACATCCTCTCCGCACTTCTCTGTATCGAAGCAGCCTTAGCTGCCGTGCCCGCGAGCCGTAGCCAGGCCCGTCACCTTGCACGCCGCCAAAGCCGGGGAAGGCGCACGGCACCATTTAGAAATTCCACCATCACCGAACATGCACCAGATGCGACTGTCCAATCAAACTGGGGTGGTGCTATCCTCGAGAGCTCGGGCTTCACAGACGTCTCAGCTACCGCTAATGCCCCCAAGGGCAGTGGCTCCTCCAGCGCGGCGGGCTCGGCCTGGGTTGGCATTGACGGCGCCAGCTGCCAGACCGCTATCCTACAGACAGGCTTCGACTGGTACGGTGATGGGACTTACGATGCATGGTATGAATGGTACCCCGACAATGCCGGTAAGTGTTCTGTCCCAGACGTGAAGGATGAAGGACAGAAAATTGATTCTGCGCAGCCGATTTCACAGGCCTCACCATATCTGAGGGCGATGACATCAAGATGTCTGTTACCGCCACGAGCGCGAACAGCGGTTCGGCTACGATAGAGAACATGACGACAGGCAAGAAGGTGTCCAAAACCTTCACTGATGAAACCTCCGGCTCGCTTTGCCAGACGGACGCTGAATTCATCATCGAGGACTTTGAGGAGTGCGATTCGGATGGTAGCAACTGCCAGCCTGTGGACTTCGCATCATTCTCCCCCGCCGTTGCGTTCACCGATTGCACCGCCACTGCAAACGGCGAGAATGTTGCTCTTAGCAAGAGCACCATTAGCGAGGTCGAAGTCAACAACAAGGACCTAACTAAGTGCTCCACTTCGGGCACCACCCTCACCTGCTCGTATGTGTAAGGGCTGCAGGGGAAAACGGCTGAAATGTTGCAAAGTGAGAGTTGGGAGAGGCCATTGACGAGTCCTCTCTGTCAAGGGGATATAGTGTGTTCGCTAGCTAGGAAATGAATCATTTTTTCTTCTGATTCGCTGTAGAAGGTGACTTTTATAACCGAAACAAGACAGCATATCATTAAAGAACAAAGATGTAGTGAGGTAGTTCGTAGAAATAGAAAGATAAGAGACGTGACAATACCATTTGCAGTTGGCGACCATTTATGTAGTAACAAAAGCCCCAAATTGCAAAACTATATATAACCCCGCTTGTCAGCCACTCCCCTTTCAGGTTTAAGCGAATGCGAAAAAAAAGCGGAGAGCTTTGACAACCGCTACTTCAGACCGGACCTACTCAGTTTTATATTGACCAATCATCAGAGGCACTACCCAGACTCTAAGCTTACCGAGATACATTCTAGGCATCTAATTAAAGTATCATTCAACTAGACTCAAACTACCCGGCTATGTCTTCATCTTAGAAGTAGTAGATGTGGAACACATTAGCTTCAACGTCTCATGAAAAAGAGAGAAGCGAATGCGATATGTAGTCAGGTGTAACATATAGCTTTTGTGAGATAATTCCAAACAAACATTGTGCCACCGGCAGAGACACAGTGATGTCACGATGGAAGTTCAATCATATCTGCAGGTTCAGTGATAAGTAACGGGTCACTATCCCTTCCTTCTTACCTCAATTGCCACCTCTCATTCAATCAGCAACACAACAGCTTGAGATTCCATTTGCTTGACATATCACTCTCTTTCTACTATAATCCCATAACAAACCCTCGCCCTAACCGCCATGGTCAGTCTTGACGTAGTAAAACATGCCAACGCAGCTTTAGTTAAGTCCCAACCCCTCGTTGCCGTCTTTGTGAGCACTTCTGGAATCGGCACCTACGTCCTACAAGCGCTAGCTAGCCATGCAAACAAAGGACAAGGTGTCCGCGCCTACATCGTTGCAAGAAGGAAAGCTGCAGCCGATAAAATCACCTCCGAGTGCCAGAAGTTATGCCCCAAAGGCCAGTTCCGTTTGGTGCAAACAGACGATCTTGCGCTTCTGAGGAATGTGGATCGTGTATGCGCTGAGATTACCGACGCAGAGACCAAAGAGGTGGCTGCTACCACTGGTGGGAAGCCGAAGATTGATCTCCTGGTCATGACGCAGGGGATTCTGGCTTTTGATGGACGGAAAGGTATTCCCGTAGCCTCATTTCCACCAGCTATGCAAACCAAGTCTAACAGCGAATCCTAGAAACGAAAGAAGGCATTGACCAATCTGTGTCTCTGCTCTTCTACTCTAGAATGCGCTTCATCACTCAACTCATCCCCCTGCTAACCGAATCCCCTCTGCCCGGCCATGTCGTATCTGTCTTCGGCCCACAGCGCGACGAGAAGATCTTCCTGGACGACATATCGCTGCGCAACCCCAAGAATTACGGTTTTGGTTCTATGGGCTCGCATGCCTCATATTTGAAGACTTTTTACTTCGAGTACCTAGCCGCCAAGTACCCCGGCAAACTGTCTCTCATACACTACTTCCCCGGACTTGTCGCAACCGATGCATTCGCGGGAGAAAGCGTGCCGATGTTCATCAAGCTCACGTGGAAGCTCATGACACCCCTACAGAAACTCTTCACTGTCCCGAAAGCGGAGTGTGGTGAACGCATTCTGTTCCTTGCCTCGAAAGCCTCGAAACGATTCCCAGCGCGGGATAGCAAGGTATCGGAGAAGGGCACGGTTGGGCTTGAGGTCGCTACCGCATCTGATGGTGTTGTTGGTGGTGGTGCATATAGAGTGGATTGGGATGGTGGTATTATTCCAATCAAGAAGAATCATGAGAAGCTTCGCGCTGATGGGTGGGGGGAGAAGTTTGTCGCACACACAAACAAGGTGTTTGCCGACGTTGAGGCGGGAAAGGTCTTTACTGAATGATTGTTGAGCGCAATGCCAGTCGCTGGCAGTGCGGACTGGACAAATAGCAGGCTTCAAAAGTAGTGGATACTGAAATCCAATGAAACATATTTCATACCTCTGGAAGTCATGTCAGACAGTTGTAGCAATGCCAAACTTCAACGATACCAATTTTCCTAGCCACTGTGGTGTCTCTATTCCTGGTTGCAGTCGCTGTCGCTGGCATATCTTATCCACTTCTCGGCCAGCTTCCTTAACTCGACCGTACAGTCTTCACCACCGGGTTCAATCACTGGATAGCGATACTCGATTGCCGCTCTCAGCTGACATCGACAGGCAATAGCTGGAGGCGGTTTCCATTAGTCGTTTGATAAATGTGAATCCCAAAGCCGCCAAGCTACGTATAGGCTTTTATCGCCTTTTCACGGATTGCCCTCTCCCTCTCCCTCTCAGATCAGAAGCGACGCCCAAAGTCGGGCGTACAGCGATCCTTGTTGACGGGTGTTTAATTGTAGCTCTGCGTCTCCTACTTCTTCACATGCTTTGAGCTCAAAGCAGTCTTAGAGCTGGCAGAAGTTTGAGTTTATCGCAACAGACATGGAATTGTTGGAGGACGAGAGCTTCCCTAGGGTATTCGTGGTCTAGTATCCCCCTGGGTAGAAACTGTTTCGGGCTTCCGATGAGAGTGATCTCGAAGGCTTTGTGTAGTTGACTAGATAGTTCATTTGAGGACCTCGCCATACAGACAGCATCAATGTATAATGTGTCAGGCTGACATCAAATGTTAATGATCACGAGTGCCGCTTTCTGTGTGCCCAGCACGAGATTGTCCACGTGTCGTCGAACGTTACATCAAGTAATATGCCAATTAACACGAATTATTCTTTTGTCGCTCTGAAACGTGCGGCTTGATTGAGATACCATGTCTGGAGCTGGAGGCTAATCGGAGGAATGTCGTGAGTTATATCGGTCACGATCCACTGGCAAGGCTAAATATGACAGTGGCCACGAATTTTTGAGGGAGAGTTAAGTGATGCTCAAAAGGCGTAAATGTTGATAGTTGCTTTGAGAACGTTAATGAAGTATGTTGGAGTCGAAGTAAGGTACGAGTACGAGTACAGGCGCTAGTGGGGGGGGAGCTATGTACCGGGGAGGGGTCAAATGTCGAGAGTTTCTTGATGAATATTAGATATATGCCCTCCAACAACCACAAGACAACCTCAGACCAGAGAGTCTAAAACAATATTTTCATACTAAAAGTAGGCTTTAGTTTGAATGTGCTACAGCAAGGAGACATAAACTCCTTAGCCCTGTGGATACTAAGACGGCATCATCGATTTCACTACACCTCTGTCTGATATTCCTTCCCTCTTACAACGCCAGTATCAACGAAAACCAACCACAACATGACTTCCTTGCAAACCTTCCCCCTCTTCGCCCGTCTACCCTATGAACTGCGCGTCAAAATCTACGAATTCGCGCTCCCCGGCCCACGCGTCGTCCCCGTGCGCTACAACAGACAACAAAAACAATACACCAGCGACGCGCCCCCTCCAGTCCTCCTCCACGTCTGCACAGAATCGCGGCGCAAGTTCACCTCAATCTACGAAAACCTCAGACTGTCCCAGAAATTCGAATCATCCATCTGGGTCGACTTCACACGCGACACCATCTTCTTCGACAACCTAGACTGCAGTCCGGAAGGCGATCTAGCGCTGGATCTGGCCAGGAGCCCGCAGAGCCAGAAGGTGCTGTATTGTGCTATTGATGCGCAGCTATGGGAGGTGCTGCGAGTTTTCCGGCCGTCTAATCTAGGTGAGGTGAGAATCATGCGGAATTTGAAGACGCTGGCGCTTGTGTTGAAGCATGATTATGATCGGGGTCTACGGCAAACACGGATGATGTATGATGGGAGGCAAACAACACAGGTTGAGGTGGGCGATACAGGATCGGAGATTCAACATGTGCAGTTCAATGTGGACAGCATTCGATGGGATTTGGAGCATGAGATTGATCCGAAGTGGGAAGGGGCACCGCCGAATGTTCAGATGTGGATAATGTGAAGCATGGGATATGTATGCATCAATAGGCTGATGAAGCCGCCAACCTCTCCGTTACTCACCTTATGCTAATCATGTGGAAATGATATCTGCGCCACTACCCTCAATATTGGTCATCGCCCACCATGTCCGTGGAACATGTTCCTCTTGCTGCTTACCCGTGGGAGTCTCGGGAAGCGGGCAGATCAAAAACACAACATGTCCGTTGCTATTGAGCCCATTGCCGCGTAATTACTTCAATTACAAGCCACCTACCTAGGTAGTTACCAACCAACTCTAGAGTCAGAGAGCAATGCCATGACACCGGTCTGTTTCTGGCAACACGGTGCGCTGGATAGGGATATTATCCAACTCCAACTATATGCTAAGCTAGCATAACCAGTCTCCCATTGGTCGGGGTTTTTTGGACAGCCTTTCAATAGCATCGCCAGTGAATTTGTTGCCCCGCAATCCCTCCACATTCAAGATAAACTTTTTTGTTGACTTTTTGACTTTCGCTTCAAAGTTTTCCTTTCCAATCCAGCCTTACTCTGCGCCACTTTGGCAATTACCAATGGCGTCCCAAAAGTGGTTCAGAAGCAACGCATTCCTGCTTTCAATCCTCCTCCTGATCCTCCCAGCTTCGTCACTGATCCCCACCGATGTCTTTCCTAGAGGGACCCCTCAAATCAAGACAATTCCCTCGCAAGCAGTCACTGGGGACATCATAGCAAACTTCCAATCTGCAAATGACAACCTAGACGGGCCTCAGCTCTCAGCGCTCAACTGAAGCTCCTTCGACTGGTGGTACTTTGACGTCGTTTCCCCCAATCTACTCACCTCCCTCACTGTCATCTTCTTCACGACCCTCCCCTCCAGCTTTCCCTTCCTCCTCCCATCCCCCAATGTCGACGTCGTAGGTGTATTCTACAGCTTCCCTAATGGCACCTACGACAACATATTCATCTATGCTTCGGAGGCAAACATCACCATCGACGACAATGGCTCATCCGGGCAATATGTTGGGACTGGAACGAGCTGGAGCGGCAGCCCCGATCTATCTCGTTACGAGATCAATGTCAATTCTCCTGAACACGGCATCTCGGGAACCTTCACGCTGGATTCGCTGGCGCCAGCTCATTATCCCTGTGGACCTGCCACAGCTGGCCAAGACATGACGGTAGCGCCACATATCGGTTGGTCGAACGCAATCCCTGACGCTGTGGGAACAGTCAACTTGACGATTTTGGGCACAGAGATGGGGTTTGAAGGCGTGGCGTATCATGACAAGGTACTCACTCTTACCTTCCCTATCCATCCATCCATCCATCCATATATCCGTACATTAGACATCTTCTAACATTCACTTCCTAGAATTGGAGCGACCAACCCTTCCAACAAAACGTAGCATCTTGGTACTGGGGCCACGGCCGACTTGGCGCCTACTCAATCGTCTGGTTCGATACGCTCGGCCTCGACGGCACCGAATATGTCTCCGCATACGCCTCCAAAGACGGCGAAATCGTCTTCTCGAGCTGTGAAGCCTCGTCCCTGACCGTCCGTCCCTCTGGAGGCGATGACCAATATCCACCGTCCGCTAGCGGTGGCGATCCGACCGGTTTCACCATGTGGATGGATCTGGGAGATGCGGGGGCGTTAGATGTCAATGTGACAATAGGGACAGTCATTTCAGATGGTGGCCCGAGTTATAAGCGATGGACGGCCAGTATGGAGGGGCAGGTCTGTTGCGGGGAGTTGATGATGGGGGGTGTGGCGGTGTTGGAACAGTTCAAGTTGGTGTAGAAAGCGCTTCCTTGAATCCCTACTAGAGAGTAAGGACACCTCAGATCAGTATGTGAGAAAGGAATCATGATTGTAAACACTGCGTTGCCTATTCCGACATATGATTTTAGCCTACTTTCCTATCTTGAGGCGAGGTGATTGTTGTAGAATATGATAGACAAGAATTGCTCATTCGGCATCGATCTGAAAATTCAATGAAGAGTCTCCTAGCATGTGTAGCTGTAGTTTTTGAAAGCGTGATAATGTGCCACGATGCAATTGCAAAGTCGGAATTGCCGATACAAGTAGACGTGGGTATTAGTATTAATACAGACTTCAGTTTTGAAGCCAGGGACGAAAATGTAGTTTGCTTGGTAGATTCGAAAGCAGGGGGCCCACATAATACAGGCGAACAACTAAGAATTCGGAAGACTGTACATATGCAAGGCGATCGTTGGTCCCTACTTCGAAATGATACTGTAGTGATATCCCGTTTCGCAACCCATGCAAAGCAAAGCAAAAGCGCGGTAAGCCATGCGACGCCCTCTTCTTCCGAAATGTCCCAATTCGGCGATACTCGTCCATACTCCTATCACTCCGTTCCAACACCAAGCCCGCATAAAATTGCAAGCTCAACCCACTACTGAAGTATAAGTGCTCGTTCGACAAGCGATAAACGAATGATGCTGCTTGATCCAGTGATGTCTTGAAGCAATGCATGGAAAAAGACGTAATGCAGAATAATATCACAAAGCTAGCATGCGCGACCCAGCCGGCCTATGGGTCTTTCTGGACTTAACTCTACAGTATCCCCATCGATTGGAATCTGCGACCAGAACAAATGCGGATGAAATATGTTCTGTATCCTCATATTTAAACACCGTATATTGTTGTCAGGAAAGACTGATGTAACAGCTGGTCTAGAGATGACCCAAGTTGTCTGAATACAATTCGTGAGCCATTCGAATCTGATTCTTCACCCAGAGCCTGTTTTCAAGGGGGCGTGCACTGTACGATGTAAAAATTTGCTTGCCCTTGAAAATCACGCAAATGAGAACGGAATTCGCAGACCATCTTAGCGATAGTCTATGCTATTGAAAGACAGCAGAACAGAAATAATATATCACAATAGCAAGAACTTATTACTCAACCTCAAGGCTGAGAAGATGGGCTTGGCTTCTCCTCAGTGGCTACTCAAAGCGCATGAAAAAAATAAAAATAAAAACAAAGAAGAAAAAGAAAAAGGGGGGCCAACCATCTCCACACCTATACCAACAGGCCAAATAAACCATTCAGCTAGGGCTGAGAGATACCCGGATCTGGGGAGCGGTGCTATATATCGCAGAGTCTGAGTCTCTATATGAGGTGCTTGAATTTGGTACCTAAAAACCTCGGAAGGGATTGTAATATAAGGAGGGTGGGTCGAAAGAGCTCACCTGGCACTATGAGCAGCCAAACCTCAGATATTCAGAGCGCTGCAGGCAGTTATATAAAAGCGTAGTTCAATGTACCTTTGGAGTGATCCTCTGACTTTATGTAAGTCTGTATTTACTTTCTTTCTTTCTTTCTTTCTTTTCAAGTTGCTCAAAGCGCCAACACAAAAACGCCTGCCTAACAGTATGGTATCGTTGTACTCCAGAAAAGCAAAACTCTAGTCTCTTTCTAACCATCTATTTTTGTCTCCCATCTTTGCAGTCGACTTGAACTAGCTTGTGCTTATGATCCGACTGGCCACCTTCTATGACGATGGCTGAAAGTTTTCCTCCCTTCAGACATCCGGTGTCTATTCCCATACTGTACTTCTCCATCTGGAGTCCTCGTTTCGAATCGTGCCCGTAAATTACCGTGGAGCGTTTGTGCTTCGGAAGGTGTTTTTGGAAATCATTCCAGACCTGCCACCATTGTTTCAGCAAGCGTCCGTAGACGGACGGACAGAGCTCAGAGGAACATACCTTCATCCAGCCATTGCCCTCTCTCTCATCACTAGGCACCCCATGCTTAATCGTCCGCATGTTCATAACCATAGTCGGATCCTGGTTCTCCAGCTCTACACCAGGAACAAGACCCGCATGTACGACGACCACCTGGCCCATATCGCCCAACTTCCCAACACGAAGAATAACCGGGCATTGCATCAACCACTTGATCCTCTTCTGCCCCAACTCCTTAACTAGCTTCCTATCCTTATAATCCCCATGGTTGAAAGACACCTCCTCAAGCACATCCTGCACCTTATCCACCGGCTCGCTCGGACCCGGCGCATCCAAATCCATATGCTCAGCCATCATATCCGCCGCAGCAAGAATGATACGATCCTCATGATTCCCCCTAACAACCGTCGCGTCCAGCTTCCACGCCAAATCCACCACAGCCTTGGAATCCGGGCCCTTGGAAATAATATCCCCCGCCAATATCAAATGATCCTGCTTCTCCTTGAAGCCCACCTTCTCCAGCAGCTGCACCAGGGATTCCTCCATCCCATGCACATCCCCCACAATGACCAACCGCCCGGAATTCCTATGCTTGCCGGTCTCCGGAATGTATTTCGCAGGGAGGTCCATGATCTGAATCGTGTCTTTGAATTCCGGCCGCGCGTTGAGGCCATATTGATCTACGCTTTCGTCTGCGTTCGCCATGGTGATTCTCGATATCAGAGCGTAGGCTATCCATGACAGCCCGAATAGAGATGCTACATATGAAAAAACCCTTCCGCGTCTCGATCGCGATAGTTGCGTCTTCGCCACTCGGCCCCTGTTGTGCTCTGGTAGGACAGGCATCCGCGTGGCTTTATGTTGCAGGTGCAGTTCAGATGGGTTGCAGTTCCAGCCGGCTAGTATTTCGGGTTTTGTCCCCCGGATGTATGCGGGAATTTGCTTCCGAGAAGCTAGCGAATTCGTAGAATAAATATTTTCGTACGGTATACTGTATAGGTATTTTGTAATAGGAATAAGGATAATTAGGATGATTAGGATACGTGTGTAGATATAAATAGGATGGGGATATTGTTAGTGTTTATGTCAGATTTTGAAGTTCTACATGGGTTCGGGATTTCTGCACTCTGACGCAGGCAACACATGGCGTGGCGTGGCGTGGCCTGGCCTGGCGCCCCAGCCCGTTTGGCGGGGTCCCCTGGGGAAAATATCAGTCCAGGGCCATGCCTTTCGATCTCAATTGCAACTTCAACTTCAACTTCAACTTCAACGCTCAAATCTAAATTGTACACTGAGTTCATAAGTAATCCCCAGAATGATCTCAGATTGAAGGCACGTTTAGGCAGGAACATTATCGTTTCCAGGGATAGATAATATTTGGGGTTTATTGGGCAGTTGGTGGTATGGGCAGTAGCACACGTAAGGCTGAGCTAAGAGATGTAGAATGTCTAACACATTCCAGCGACACTTCACTTGCAGATATGAAGCTTTACTTGCGTATATCTAGGAGACTTGGGGACATTTCTAGAAGCTTGATAATTCCCTACACCTGACTAAAGTCAGTCGATTTGGAATGTTCCAGGGGTTTTTTAACATTGCTAGAAGCTCTCAGGAGGTCATATAATGGCAAAGGTCCCACTGCCTAGGCTGTCATGCACAGCATCCCCCAATGTTTCATGATTTCTCACAGCCAGTCGATGTTTCAAAATCATGCTTTTGTATTCATTTACGAACCGTAAATAAGCAAGCCCAAGCCTCCGTCCTTCCGTAAATGTGCCACATATTTTAAGAGAATAACAGAAGCGTAAGATGCGCCAAAACTCCATCCATCCATCCATCCTAAAGGAAATGCAAATGCAAAAGATGACTCAAAGGCTAGAATATATATATCTGCCTCGGAGAAATAAGTCAGACTACCCCGAACCTGCATATATCGCTGCGAGACCAAAAGTCATGCCCACCCTGATACCGCGGAAGCCACGCCTCCAGCGCCTCTGATTAAGAATGTCCCACTCCCACATGAGACATTCAAAATATCGCCATGACCACAAGAATCCCACCGCCTACTCCTGCTCCCACGGGAATTCCTCCTCCAATATCTTCGCGCAAGTGAGCCACGGAAGCTTATCGTCAGCCTCATTCCGCTTAGCTTGCGAGCGATCATGCAGCAGATGCCTAACAATCGGCTTTAATTCCTCCTTAATAACGTCCAAAGCGTCCACAAAGCAACGTTTGCCTTTGCCAGACATCATAAAGCAGTTATAGAATTTTTTCAAGCGAATCCTTGCAAAGGTACGCCTCGCCGCCATAGCCAATGGTACGGTAAAAATGGACACCTCCATCGGGACCGCGGTGATGCAAGTTCGAGAAGTAAGAGGATGATATGTACTGCTGAACGAGAGAGCGCGCCTGCCAGAGGTATATATCGGTATCGTAAACCGCACGACTCGGAACGACACTGCCCTTCTGAATATGCATCATGCGGGGCGGATAGTATTCCAGAAGTCGACGCTCAACTTCAAGTTTCTTCTCCTTGATCTCCTTAACTTTCTTCTCGGCAAGTTCGAGGATCTTGCGCCGGAGCGGGTTGCTCATGAACCAACGCTGATCAATGTCTTGTTTCATGTCTAGCTTGCCGACGACATGGACCATAGCCTCACGGAACAAGATTGGGGATCGGATGCGTGCTGCCATGAAAGCCCAGCGCTCTGGTTTTGCGGCCATGTGATGCCAGAGCAGTTGACCTAGGCGAAGGAAGATACCTTCAAGAGTGATATGGAGGCTGTGAAGAGCATCGAGGTGCTCGGCTGCAAGCAAGACGGCGACGGCATCGGCAATGTAGCCTATTCCAGCGTTCTTCTTTTCGTCTTTGGTAAGGTCTGGCTCGATATTGTAGATGCATTTGAAGAGATTATCGTAGACCTTATGGTAATTGTCTTTCCGCTGTGCAACATCATCGTTCAATCTTAGAGTGCTCCTTGACGAGTGCTCCTGAGAACAGCTTAGCCTGGGATCTTTGCAAAGAACATTAATCCACGAAAATTGAGACATTACAGCACACTAGAAACCTTATGCATGGATTCCACAAATGAGGCCCGGTTGAGCCTAGAAATGTGATTAGACGCTTAGGACAACTTACCACAAGCTTGAAAGACCGAAGACGACAGTCAGTGGGGTTCTCCGTAAACTCAACCATTTCCAATTTCCACCTGATCGTCATTCCCACCTCCCGCTGCTTTCTGGTGATACGAGCAGCCTTGTTGGGGTCAAGCAGACCCGCCAAGATCTTTGAGTACTTTATAAGATATGAGCTGTGAAGTCGCCATGTTTGGCCAGCACCGGAGATGATCAACACGTCACCGTCTGCGTACTGCGGGAATACATTCGGGTTAACAGCCATGTGAGAACTGCCGAGGATCTGCTGGTTAATGACATCATATTGTGCCAGTTCATCTGCCAGGAGTGATTCCATCTTCCCATTGTGGATGACAGTTGAAGGACCTGGGAGTTCGACGGGGGGTTGCGAAGTCTCGCCGTTAGTAATAATGGGAATAGTAACCATGATTGTAGGTAGTTGTATGACGAGAAGAATATCTCAAAGTTTGTGGATGATTGATAGTTGGATAAGGATTGTGTATAAGTTGAGCCTGGACGAGAAATAAGAAAATGTATGGTACGCAAGGAATATGAAACCACAAGCCCGTCGAAGAGATTCCGTCTTTTAGCAAAGCTGAACGTGGACCCGGAAGTGAAGATGGAGAGTACGTGTTAAGTATGAACCCCCGTCTAAGATTGAAAGTTTGAGTGGGTGAATGTAAAAGAAGCTAGATGGTCATGTGAATATTGCTTCTCTTGTCGCTGAGGTGTTGCTTGAGTGTCGGAGCTGAAATTGGTAGGTGATAACAGGTGTGGATTGTCTTGAATGATGTGAAGGAACAAAAGAAAATTTGATGGTCGAAATGTGAGAATTTGAAGGTAAGAATATTCGTGAAGTTTTGGGACGTTGTACCTAGGTATATAAATCAAAACGGCGTTGTGAATTTATGGAAAGTGTCAACATAGGAAGTTGCGACTGTTAAGTTTGGAAAGGCTTGAAACACCATCCAGGAATTCAAGCCATGGTTCTAGCTAGAAATATTGTAAAGGCGGATGTGAACTTGCCGGTAGTACAATTAGCCAGAGGTCAATTCGGTTCGCCTCGCTCCAGCTTTCTCGTCCGCGGTCATGGGCAACCGCTCAGGCCCATCAATCAACCAAATAGATGAATAACCAAGATAGAGAAAGTAAAGGTGTGGTTCGTCAAATCGTTAGATAGAAGCTAATGGAGCCTCACGATTTCAAGGGGCGACGGATGGTTTTGGACGGGGTTGGCCATCTTTATTATTTTCCATCTGTCAGCCTGTATCCGAGGACTGTGATACGCAAGAGCTGACACATTAATCATGCATCACACGATAGCAGTATCAAGTTTCAGAAATCAATGTGATTGTGATTGCTTTGATGTGCTAGACATTAGGCCGATCTATTAGAGATAAGGTGATGCAGCACTTACGCAGTCAGTAATGCCGATAGAGTGAAGCATAATGCTGCTATAATAACGGACGCTCGGCAGCAGCTAGAGAAAACCATACCCTACTTGTTGTTAGGACAGAACAGTTCCATTAAGAAACAAGAAAACCACTTCGTGCACATGAACCGCATCGGAAGATTCGATCTTCGAATGAATTCAACACTTCCAAAAAGCGAGTTGTGCAAATAACAAAAAGAAAGGCCCTCAGATCAGCTCTCAAGTTCTCATTCCCAACACTTTCCGTCTTTCAATGCCAAGGCAAATCCAGAAAAGTAGGTTGGGCTGCAATTTTGGCTTTTTGGATTCTTGGTCATCACTGGGCTTAAACACTCTCTTCCACCTCGTAGCAAAACACAAAAAATCGCACGGGATTCGTGCCAGTCCGATTTAAAGAAAGGAAATCTATGAAACCATTAGCAAAGAAGCATGGTATCTTGATAAATAGGGGAGGACATACCAAAGCTGCTCCGATTGAAAACTATTTCCGCTTTCAGCGAAGCATCAACCACCCTCCACATCCCCCATAGCCCACGAGCTTCATCCTCAACCCCCATTGAGGACATCCGCCCACGAACCACAACGAGCAGTAGCGTGATGGTGAGCGTCTCAAGATGGTGCGATTGTCGTCATTGCAACCCAGAACCCCTCTCCAATCCTTCCAGCGCAAAACCATATGTATGAAAGAAGAGGAATTTGAAACGAAGTAGAAGAGGTGCGAAGCCTGCTAAGATCTCTGTTCATACATCACACATATTCAACGCATCCAGTTACCCGGATTGTTGCATCGTGGAAGCTCGATGAAAGTTTTCGTCACTGCAGGTATTTTTTGTATGTATGGAGAAGAAAGGCAGTTGGGGAAACGCGATTGAAGATATCGACACGCGACAGAAGGCGCTAGCGGCCGCTAGTTTGAATTCTAATCCCAGCCTCGATATGGAAATATTGAACGTTGTTTGAAGAACAACGACATCTCTGCACATTCGCAGCGCAATATTGCAAGAACAATTTTACAAGAGCTGTAGATACATTCGCAATCATGGTACGTATATACTTTCTCTACCATCATCTTCAATTTTGTACTGATAGTCCTCCAGGCGCGAAACTCGGAAAAAGCGCAATCAATGCTCTTCCGCTTCCGCGAAGCGCAAGCAGCAGACCTCGGAATCATCGACGCAGGACGAACGCGACGCCCCAAGATGATTACCGAAGTAATGGCCATTCCCGCGTGCGAAAAATGGCGCGGCCAGGTCCTCAAAGAGATCTCGCGGAAAGTCAGCAAGATTCAAGACCCCAGCCTGAGCGACTTCATGATCAGGGATCTGAATGATGAGATCAATAAGGCGATGAGGGAAAAGCACATGTGGGAGGTGCAGATTCGGAATCTGGGAGGCCCGAATTATATGCGTGGGGGTGGGAAGGTGTATGATGAGGAGGGGAGGGAGATTCCGGGGAGTGGGAAGGGGTATAGGTATGTATTTCTTGGAGGCTGTTTGTGTTTAGATGGATGCTGATGGTTGTACAGATATTTTGGAAGAGCGAGAGAACTTCCGGGTGTGAAGGAGATGTTCGAGGCGGCGACACCGAAAGCGAGAGAAGATAAGCCGTTGGATGCGCGAGCCGATCTTAGAAAGCAAGTAGATGCCTCATACTACGGCTACAATCTCGACGAGGAAGACGGAACGTTGTTGGAATATGAAACGCAAAAAGAAAAGGAGGCTTTTGAGAATCTTCTAGCAGGCCAGGATAGAGAAGCTCCGCCTGGATGGGAACCATTGCCAGGAGATTCTGGAGATGGGGAGGGTTGGAGATTACCAACGGCCGATGAGGTTCAAGAGGAGTTGGTGGAGAGGAGACGTAGGAGATTACTTGACAAGTTGGGGTAGATCTGTTACGATGCCCGAAAAGCAGTCAGATGAATTCTGTATAATTGTCTATAAAATGTGGGACTCTTTTGATGATTTGGAGTTATTGGAGCAATGATTACGGAACTTTTTACTACCCTTAGTTCTATATCAACTGTATAATTTCATGAGAGATCTATCTCAAACTACGTTCGTTTCAAACGCGGGTGCGTTGATCATGTTACATGTATCAGTATGAATCTCGCAAGACATTTTGCAGCACGTATAGTAATATGATTGAAGAACGAGAGGACGAGAGGACGCTTGAAGGGAAATTGCCAATGGCGAGCGAAGGTGAGCGAAGATCAGAGAGCTAAAGGGACAGTCTTTCTTTACACTACAGGTATGTGTTAGAATCAACCTCATCCATGAATGTTGAGGAGACATAGGTACGTAGATAATTATAGCGGTACTCGGTAAGAGGCTCATTTGCGCTTTGCGGGAGTATTCGGGAAAGCGAGCCAGACAAAGGTAATAGAAAGAAGGAAGTGTATGTTTCTAGGAAACGGACCCCAATGCTACAGCAAGTATTGCGAAGCTTGGGCTAAGATCAGGAAATTGAGTGGTGAATGAGAGATGTAAAGATTGACGGAGTACGGTGATGGCTTTCAGTAGGTATTGTTGTTTATATATAGTATCAAAATTGGTATACACCTTCTCTTTCACAAATGCCCAACCTAAACACCAGAGCTGAATATCCCAAACGCCTCGCAATGCTTCCAAAACCCAATCACCTCATACATCAGCAGGAGCATGCCTGCTCTTCGCCCTGGCCACCTGCTCCTGTTTCTTCTGCTTCCTGGCCTGACTGAGACTAACGACAACCTCCTCATCCATCTTCCTGACTAACCCATCCTCCAGTACCTCATCCAACAGAAACGTGCCCAGATGCCCCTGTCTCCACCTCTGCACCACCCACAGCGCAGCCGCATCTAGATCCGGCACGCCCCCCTTCCCCAGCCTCCCCGTCTTCCTACACACGCCCTCAAGCAACTCCACCACATCGTTAGTCGGCGCGCAATACTCCCCATACAACCCCTCCCCGCCCTCCACATTCCTATTCATCCAATACAGCAGATAATCACACAGCGTCACCGGCGCGATAATCGTATCCTTGACGCTGCCCACGAGCGCGAGCTTCATCATCGCCTCGGCATCCGGCACGAACGGGATGAACACCCCGGGGGTATCAACCAGATACACGCCCTCAACGCCCTTCTCATCATCGCGATCCACAATCTTCACACCGCTCGCAATCTTCCTCGTCACACCCGGCTGCGCGCCCGTGCTCGCGGCTTTGGCGCGTTTCACGCCCGCCATGCGCAGCGCGTTTAGCAGGGACGATTTCCCGACGTTGGGCATGCCGACTACGAGGATGCGCGAGCCGAGGAGGGAGTCTAGGGCTATGGAGTGGGCTTTGGCGAATGCGAGGACGGTTTTTATATCGCGTTTGGATTTGTGGTCTGTGAAGAGCGTTGTGTTTGGGAGATGCCAGCGACGGATTATATCTTCTCTCTGTAATTAGTTAAGGGCCAAGTAATCAGCCAATAATTCGTGCGGTTTGATTCAAGTTGGGAAATAGAAAAGGGGGTGTACCCGTCTATCTGAAGGCCTCCCCAGACTCCCTAAATCCCGCTTTGTATAGATGACCAATCTCTCCCGCCCAGCAAGCGATTGTTCGAATAAGGGATTCCGCGAGGTGAGAGGGACGCGGTAGTCGCGGCATTCAATGATCAGGTCGATGGAGGAGAGCATGGTTTTCATTCGCGCGAGGCCGGAGGCATGATGACCTAGGAAATAAGAGCGTGGGAGGGAGAGTTGGGAGGGGAATGCGGCGCGGGGAATGAATTGTGCCATTTTGATGGCTGGGAGGGATGTATGCTATTGATAGGCCATTGTTTTGTATAGACGGTGGTGAAGAGAGAGATGTGAGGCCGAAATGGAGACGAGGCTGAGGTTGGAAATTTTGAGTCGGGCTCGGTTGAGAACAGCTGGCGAATCAGAGGGGGATCGCAACGCCACTGGGTCTCTTTGATTGGGATTCATCTTGGTGAAGACTTTCATTGATATGACTTTTTAGGTATGTATAGCTTGTCATTAGATTTGCTGCTGGATTATTCCCTCCATCTTTTTTCACATCTCAGTGTCCTCTCACCAAGCCGCCAATTCTACCTACTTATACCTCGTTTAGCGCCGAATTCAATCTTCATTCTCCCCCAATGCATTATATGAACTTATTGGTCTAAAATTACTAAAACAATACTTACAAGAATATGAAAACGCAGGAAAGCTATTTCCTTACAGGTAGGTACAGGAGGCTAATAAGCGTCACTTTTTCTCCAGCAACCAACATGGCGTCCGCTGTACTTTACCCCAATCACAGTTTCTAGAACCTATCTTTCCTTCGATTGCTGGGATAGTTGTAATAGAAAATAAGACATGACAGATGCATAGTCGTCTCTGATTATGATGATGCAGAAGTAACTTGTGTCTATGCAATCTCAAAACATGTCCTATTAGGTCCTAAGCTCTACTCGTACGTCGAGAACATTTTAATTCTAAATTTAGATTCAAATGATTTGAAACTGGTTAAAGTACACCTGCCAATAGAGAATCTTGAAGACCTGAGTACGAAATAGACGGGCGGTGATATCAATACAGGGAATTTTCTCTCTTGTGCAAGCGTTACTACACTAGATATCCTCCCTCAGGACCATCAAATTGAGGTTTGTACCGGTCCGGTATCTGTTAATAAACGACTAAGTCAAGAAGGAATTCTGGATGACGCTGACAGGTCTACCTCGAGGTGAAATTCGTATGTCTTATCGCTTAGACTTTTGACTCGGATGAAATGAGATGATGTTGGATGACGGTAGAGGAATAGTCAAGTGACTTCGAGACTCCCAATATACTCCGTAGAATCGTGAATCCTTATTTATTTAAAAAGAGGCAATTCTTTCAGGAGAACGTGACAGCATTCTCCGATCCTCGGATCGACTTTACTCATTTGGTACTGCAGGGCTGGAACAAAGAGAAGCTCTCGCCACCATCTTGGTGAATAATAACCAAATCGCGTTGCTGACACTTTCGATGTGCATCTAGATCTGCGGAGACAGTCGCCCTTGAAAACCCAATAATGTGTCCGTGACCAAGCCAAGCTAAGAATGAAATGGAAGGGAGACCTGTTTGTGCCAGAATGGCAAAAAGTGGGATGTTCATGATAACTTCTGCGTACTGGAATAGCAACATATGATAGTGAGGTATTATGTTAGGATGAAAAAAGATGCATATATACACAATTAGAGAAACATATACGGCGATTACTAAATACACAGCGAAATGAGAAGAGAAGAAGGGAAGGCATAACTACTACTCCGTACAGTACCGATATATCCCCGCCCCGCTGATTAGTAACCCCCCACCAATACAACACAGTATGACGATAGCTTTGACCCCTCCGATGATTTGAGCGCCTCTGGCAGCAGACAATCCTCAACAACAAAAACTCTTCCACCAGCCACAACCTCCTTCATACAACAACATACCCATACCTACCGCTCGCAACAAAACACAACTCGAAAGAAACCCACTTCCCAATTGCAATCATGTCTACTTCTTTGGATCACCTCAAGGCCACTGGCACCGTAAGTTCAATCCTCTCCCCTCCTCAAATCGGAGACGTCGGCAAATAACGGCAGTGTTGAGCTGATGGCGATAACTTCAATCTGCATCTACGGACCTGCCTGCTAACAATCTGCTGCTATTCAGACCGTCGTCAGTGACTCTGGTAAGTTCCTTCTATCGTTCCAGCAATTTGCTGAATTGAAGCTAATCTCTTGCAGGTGATTTTGCATGTAAGCTACCCCGGAATCCGACCTCAAATTCATAATCCTTCCTTTTACGAACGAAGCACTAATGATGAACAGCAATCGGAAAATACAAGCCTCAAGATGCCACCACCAACCCATCCCTCATCCTCGCTGCCTCCAAGAAGCCAGAATACGCCAAGCTCATGGACGTAGCTGTTGCATACGGCAAGGACCACGGCAACACGATCGACGAGAAGGTCGATGCAACCCTTGACCGTCTCCTAGTCGAGTTCGGCAAGGAGATCTTGGCCATTGTCCCCGGAAAGGTTTCCACCGAAGTCGATGCCCGATTCTCATTCGACACCAAGGGATCAGTTGACAAGGCCCTGCACATTATCGAGGTACGTCCTCCTCGAATACACATCATGTCACAAATATTAACAGGATAACCAGCTCTACAAATCCATTGGCATCGACAAGTCCCGCGTCCTGATCAAGATCGCTTCAACATGGGAGGGTATCCAAGCAGCCCGCATCCTGCAACGCGACCACGCCATCAACGTCAACCTGACCCTCATGTTCGCCAAGGCCCAAGCCATTGCCGCCGCCGAGGCCGGTGCATTCCTCATCTCTCCCTTTGTCGGCCGGATCCTCGATTACTACAAGGCCTCGACCGGAAAGACCTACTCCAAGGAGGATGACCCAGGTGTTGCTTCCGTCAAGGCTATCTTCAACTATTACAAGAAGTTTGGATACAAGACTATTGTTATGGGTGCTTCGTTCAGAAGCATTGGTGAGATTACTGAGTTGGCTGGTTGTGATTATTTGACTATTTCCGTAAGCCTTCTTCTTGCAATATCAAGACCAGACCCTCCCTAACAATTTATAGCCCAACCTCCTCGAAGAACTCATGGCTTCCACCGAGCCCATCCCAAAGAAACTCGATGCCTCCGCTGCCTCAAGCCTCGATATCGAAAAGAAGACGTACGTCGACGACGAACCTACTTTCCGCTTCGACTTCAACGAGGACCCTATGGCCGTCAACAAGTTGAGCGAGGGAATCAGCAAGTTCGCCGCTGATGCCGTAACATTGAAGGATATCCTCCAGAAGAAGATTGAGTCTTCGTAGATTGGTTGGAGATTGAGTACTTTGTTAGATGATGAAATAAACGAAATTGATAGCAAGCATATGAAATGAAATTGTTCACCATTTGCTTTGCTTTGCTTTGTTTTGCTTCTATAACCATTTATTCTTCCCCCTTGGCATTACTCACTCACTCACTCACTCACTCACTCACTCCACCCCAGCCCCTAAACCGTCTTGCCCCACCCCACCAACCTCCCTCTCCCTCATACTTCCCGCTAACTACCCGCTCTTGACCTCCCTCTGATTCCTGACTGCGCCCTGCGGTTCATTAAACGCTCGATCAATACCTGCGTGAAACGTAAAATGATGGGAAATCAAACTGTTAGTGTGTATATATGTATGTATGTATATATGTATGTATGTATATATGTGCTTGTAAAATGAAGAGAAGTTGGGAAGGTAGGTGTGTGAAGTGAAGTGAATGTGTGAGAGTGAAAGTGAAAGGGAGGTATAGTACATACTCCCCTCTAACCTCTCCCCCCACACACTACTTCACTACACCGCGGCTGAAGAAGCCGCTGCGCTAAGTTTTCTGCTCTGTTTCTCCTGCTGTACCTGTCTGTACCTACTCCTCTTGAACTTCCTACTCCCCACTCCTACTCCTACTCCGATTCTATTTCTGTTTCTGGGTTCGGTTCCTGTACTGATACTAGTAAGGGGGGTGTTTGTTATTATTGTAGTTATGCCTGTGTCTATTCATATTGATCCAGTTTGGTTTAGTAGCACGAATTATGAGAGTGAAAGAGATAGATGCGTGAGGGTATCTAGGGTGGTGTCTAGGGTGGTGAATGGATAGATAGATAGGTATAGATAGGGTAATAAAGGGATAGATGCATCTATGCATAGATGCATAGATGCATAGATGCATAGATGCATACACAAATACACAAATAAACAAATAAATACAAACGTACTTACCAGAACCCTATACGCTACTTCAAACAATCCCTTTGATTTTCTGCTTGCCCTGTTATGGTACGTGTATATACTGTATTGCATTTGCACCGTTGTTTGTATCATGTCCAACTCCTGCTGTAGCTCTAGCTCCTTGGCTAAGTTTTGTGGTTGTATTATTGTATGTGTGTAGGATCTGCTATTTTAATTGATTGATTGATTGTTTGATTGATTCTATCTTTGCTCCTGCTTTGATTTGAACTTACTTTACTTAGACTTGACTTTCTCTTTAGAAATCGAATTGAATCGAGATGATATGTTTTTTGGAGGACAGGAAGTATATATCAGAAAGTAAATATACCAAGTGAGGTCACAATCATACATCTACATCATACTAGTAACACCATTCCACCATAAACCCACCTCAATCTGTGTCACAGATAATACTTAAAAGTTATGCTAGGTATCATATCATATCACCTCATTTCCATTCATCGTACAACTATATCCTGTAGTACTGTCCTCTACTTTCAATACAATATCGAAAGAATAAGTAGGAAAAAAGAGAAACGCCCCCCAACGCCATGTAGGTAGGTATTAAAATAAATAAAAAAACCCTGTGAATGGTAAAACAAACGCCCAATGCCGTCATGTCGTCAGAAGAGAAAAGCAGGCAAAAGAAAAGCAAAATGGGTAAATAATCCAGTCCCCGTCGTCGATATGCAATGCTCGTGCTCCTGCCACCGCCGAAATCATGCCCAGTCCCACGGTGGCTTCTTGGCTCGAGTGTGGAATGTTCATGGATACGGCCGCTTCTCAACTCACTCATTATGCCCCTCGTTCAGCTGCATCTCAAGCACAACCTGATTCCCCACCACTTCCGGATGCGCCATTGCGAGCTTCAGCGTCCTTTCACCCCCCTGTACAAGCTGCCCACCAGCTCCGAGCGGATTAATCCCATAATCCAAACACCTAACATCGCGTCCCGCAATGACCTGCCTCAACCGCCCATTCTCCGCATTTCGCACCTCTACAAAATCGCTATCGAAGAGTACGAGATAGGCACCATACATAGCGGCTGTTTTCGCGCGCCCAACGAATTCCATAATGACCGAGCGCGATACATCGCCGTGCGAGTCAACGTACACGCCGCACTCTTCATAGCAGAGCAAGAACTCGGACTCTGAGAGACGGAACATGCCTAATGGGCGCTGGCCGTTGAGTCGATTGGTGATGTTGCCAAGGCCTGGGTTGCGAGTGTCGGGGATGGAGATGGGGACCTTTTTGTCGAGAGTCATGAGTTCGAAGCCTTTGAGAGTGGAGATGGCGATGGAAGATTTGAAGAGGTTGATCGTAAAGCATTCAGTCGGGATATAGAATTCGTCGAATTCGCGGAAGAATTCAGTTGTTGCACCAAATCTTTTGCCGCCGAAGAGTCGGGATTTCTTCTCAGTGGATTTCTGAAATACGGGCTCGAGGACTTTGAAGGTTGAATGGAGACCTTCTTTCTTCTTGTAGAATACGAGGGTGCGGTCTTTCATTCGGGCGGTGGCGAAGAATGAGACGTCGCGGGCTCCGGAGAGCTTTTGGGGCGCCCGTCGGCTGGAATCCTGTTGAGGAGCGGGAAAGTTCGAGACGGGTAATATGACATCTAAATGATATGCTATTAAGGATTTATCTGCAATTACTAGACAAAGTGAGAATTCTTCTAGGACGGCAATTTGTGTCACACGGTTGATTTGTATAGCCTATTCATGGTTAGCTTGGACCAGGATATTGGGACAATCCCACTCACCCTTGACCACCCCCGGGGATTCGATGCCTCCGAAGTATATACACCATAATCAGTTCCAATTGCCACCATAGACTTTCCATAGCAATTGAAAGCGGTAGAACAGTTGACTTGCGCTCTACATACTGGTCCAGGTCGAACACCACCGCCATATATCCTCTCGCTCTCTCGTATTGATCGGTCCAGCGGGGTGCCTTTAACAGACATGACACTCTTTTGAGATATATTTGCCATGACATCGTACGCAAAAGCAGTATCCGCCATTACCCGTAATCTGAATGGTTCTGCGTGCTGCTCAAATAGTGATGCCGCATGCCGAGTTTTGGCTTCGAGTATCTTGTCACACCAGTCCTGCCTATTCTGAGCACTAGGTGCGTACAGAGTATACACTTCCGTTTTTCCCAGGTGCTTAACTCGAAAGGGGTACATAGATCTCGCATCCGCCTCACTGTTCGCGCTCGGAAGTCGTGTTATTGACGACATTGTTGCCACTGAATTGTTCGAGTTTGTTTGCTCAAGGGTGTTTGTCCGCTCCAGGCCACTGGTTAACGATCGATTCATACCTAATCTCAAGTCTGAGCTAGAGGTTGATGTTTTTGCGGCAGTTGTGACAGCTCCAATACCCTTCACCGATGATTTCACTACAGGATCATCGTTGGTGCTCTCGAGCACTAGAAGTTGCATAGGAATAGGCTAAACATGTTAGTATAATTGAAAAGAGATGTTTTGGGAACTTACAAGTTTCGACACATCGTAAACCTCCCTTTTCCTTAAAGTAGTAGCGTCCGGCTTGACCACAGTTTTTGCTAATACGAGGTAATGATCGAATAAGATCGCATGTGTCTCAAGCCACGTAAAACGATTTGCGCCAGCACGTTGAAGATCGCCCTGGAAGATAAGTTCTCGCCCGAGGTGATCCAAGTTGAGCTCAACACGCGTCATACCGGGTCGTAGGTGCAGTTTAGAATTCAACTCAATCATCTCAACCTTCTTCGATTGTTCATCAACTTTGGCATCACATTCATGAGTAACTGCCTTGATCTCTTCAATAGCGATAGCAAGATTGGCCTTCTCTTCTGTATCTTGCGTCATGTTATGATGCACTGTTCCTAGAAGTAGAGTATATCGTTGCAATCGAGTAATGGGCGCTTTGAGGTACGTATTCCAATCGAGACGGCCGGAACGCTTGTTGTCACGAGCTTGATCCAAAAACTGCCGGAACAGAAGATTCCTATCCGCTTCTACCCGCATGAGATAGGTAGCATAAGGAAATCCTGCAGCATATTCAATGTATGCAAGCTTGGCTTTCCGGATCCATTCTCTGAATATATCGCTAAACCCCATGACCCAAGGGCCCTGTTCCTTTTGCCGGTATTTTAGCTGTGCTAGAAGGTAATTTTCATTGACATCTTTTATAGCTTCTACCTTGCCAAAAACAGAGGTAATAAATTTCGGAAGCTTGCTTTTGGAAATGATAGGGGGCTCCCATGTCGATAGCTCATCCCTATAGAGTGTTCGCAACACTTCGATTTGGTCCATGTAGGTATCTTCAGACATGACTATTTCGTGAAGATTGTTTTGCCGTTGTATCTCTTTTCTGTTTACACCTTCAAGTTGTTCTTTCGTTAGCTTGAAGAATGTGACCCAGTCCTCGGCTTTCTTCTGAGGGCCGAGTTTTGCTGCCTGGAGATTGATCTTTTTGAGTGTACGAGTGCAGTGGTGCGAATAACATCTGCCATGAACCTCTTGCTCATGTACCTTGGGCGAATAGCAACCTGAACCCGTAAGTTGCCACAGAACTCCAGACACTGTCCCATTACCAAATTTGACCCATTCTTCATCCGGTAAAAGGATTCCAGCATCGAACATTGATTTAACCACTCTCTGGCTCAAAGTCTCGGCATCGGCCGTGTTCATTGTGGGCACTTTGTGGGTAAACAAGGCAACCAGCCCGTCCTCAATCGCCTTCTCTCTCAAATCGGCTTCTCCTTCCCCAGTCTCACCGCCAGCCATATCCCGGATCCATTCTGCAATGCCACTCAACGCCCAAGGTTCCACGCATTTTCTAAAATCCGTTGACGAAAGCCTAGTGGGAGAAAATTTCTTTCGTCGACCTGCTGGCAAAGCTGGAAGATCTAATGTTATCGAAGATTGAGGCGTGCCCATATCATAACCATCAAGACCGCTTGCTGAGCGCATCTTCGCAGCCTTCTGTCTGGCCTGGCGCTCTTCTGCATCGGTTTTTGATCGCACTGGAGGAACAGTTTGTGGTGTGCTGCTATGGCTTGATAGTGAGGTTGATCTGGGAACATACTGCCCCCCTGGAGTGAGCATGCTTTGTGCTGGATACGATTCCGGACCTTGCGGAACATACTGTGGCTGAGCAGCCTCTGTACTGGAGGAGTAAGAATGAGAGTAGCCCGAGTTTCGATAAGATCCAGCAGGCTGGAGTTGAGGGGTCCTATTCTCAGACATTGGTGGAACTGGAAGTGGTCGATTTTGATTGTACGACCCACTGCTACTCATACCAGGGTGATAGAATAGCTCTGGCATCATTTCGTCCCGTGATGGACTGTCACTCCCGGATCTTCCACTCAGCCGTGATTCTGACATTCGAGAATGTAGCGAAACCTGCTCATCTCCTTCGTCAAAGCTTAATCTATGAGGCTGCGACGTTGGCCTTTGCAGCCCTCCAGTTCCGGATGTATCAACTCTCGCAGCTTCAAAGGCGGGGAATGGATGAATAGCTCCTTCGCCAGGGATAGAATAATCCGTCATGCCACCAAGACCAGGAGCTGGTGTGTGGTTGTGGCCTTCCGACCTTCCAAGATCGTATGGAGTTGGCAACGGCCGACTCTGATCTTCCATTTCACTACTGTGCTCAGCGTGATCACCACCTATATCTTTACCGTAGGACATATCAGCAGCATAACCGCCTCCGACAAGGCCTAGATCCATATGCTTATAATCACTATCACTGCTGTCATCTTCTGGACCTGGTTGGCCCTCATAAGCACCAAAGGTCAAGCCTCCTCCGGTCGAAGCTCGGTTGGCGTCTTGTTCCTCCGCAATCCTCATGGCTTCTAGACCAGCAGCAGCCTCAGCATCGCTCTCTTCACCGTCGTAGTTATCGAAGGTGGTTCTGCGATTATTATGATTTAATGTTGACGCTGTGGAGGCATATCGATCAATCCCGGATGGAGGGCTGATAGTGCTTGCTCTTGAGTCGTATCGACTAAGGTCTTTCAGCTCATTATCAAGTAGGTCCCCATTGCGCTGGTCAATCCCGTGTGGTCTTCTCTGCCTTGGCGGGGATGAACCCCCGAGTGCGTCCCCGATATCTGCAAAAAGTTGTTCTTGTGACAAGTTCTCTTCAGATTGACTATGTATTCCAAGCCCCCAGTCATCATTATCCCCCGAATGCTCGTCCACAGGAGCACTTGGGAGTGGCCGAAGAGTGGGATGCCTTTGCAGTCCCGGTCCGTTGGAGGAAGAATTGGGATCATTGTAAGCTGGATATGACGCAGGGGTTGCTCCTTGAGAGTATGGAGAATACTCCGGATACGGCACCTGGGCAGTTGGCGTTGTATAGTCGCTCGTGTTGTAATTGTCACCATTGGTTGGGTAAGGAGCAGAAGTCGATAGTGGTTGATAAGGCTGCCTCGACGGTGCTGAACCAGGCGCTGGGTAAGTTGGGCTAGCAAGGGGTTGCTCGTATATGGTTTGTGGGGAAGGTCGTGGAGCACCGTATTGCTGCGTATTCTGAAGATAATAGGGAGGTGATTGAGGAGTATGAGCTTGTGGCATGGACGCCGAGTTGTAAGCAGATCCGTATGAATTGTACCCCGAGACCGTGGTGTGACGCGTGGGCTGCTGCTGTGGAGATTGGTACGCTGCTGGATTGTACGGCTGGTGGCTCGCATTTGCGTTGGTGGTGTAGGCAGGCTGTGGTCGATAATGTGCCCCTTGAGACTGAGATTGGGATTGTGTCCTAGCAAAATGCTGTGGATTGTAGGGCATCTGTTGCGGGGATGTTGTACCACTGGGGAATGGCTGGTATTGATGCTGATATCCAGACAGAGCTGGACTTGTACTTCCAAATGAACTCAAACCCGGCGAGTGAGGGCTTTGAGATGTCGATCCCGCCAAAAACATATCTTCCTGGGGCATGTTTGCAGACCGCCCTGGTGGTGGGGGTGCAGTATTGTTATACCTGTTGTTATTCTGATCGGAGAACTGTGCATCATCCCCATTGTTAAAGCTCGATTGTCTATGCAGACCGGAATTCGTGTTATTCTGATCCTGCGAGCCTGGAGCTCCGTACTGTGCTGGAGGGACATGGCCATATCGTTGCGAATTTGCCCGGAAAGACATATTTGCGGAAGTCCACGGCGGCGCGCAGTTGGGTCAAAGGTTTAACAGCCGCGTTTGGCAGAAATAATCGAGGAAGATGTAGTACTGAGGGATATGGCCTGCAATCTGTGGCCGTGGCCAGTTGTCCTTGTTGAAGCAAAGGCTTGCTACATTTGCTGAGCCGCGTCCGAAGCTCCAAAGGCAAGCCAGCCCAACTCCATCCGATCGTCCAGTAGTCTGCTCTCGAAAGAGCTGTCCCAACCGATATTCCAAGCTGTCGTAATGAGGGCGCAAGACTCGAGGTCGTCGTGGTGTCTTAGTCCTGATTGTGATTCCGAAAATCCGTGCGCTGATATCTTTGCGACAAGGCAGATTACAAGGCACCAAGAATGATTTCAAGGCTTAGAGGTTTGTGATGGTCTGCGGATTCTCTCGGTGCCTGCGAGAGGAATCATAGAGGATTGACTGATTCGTAAGGTGGAGGGAGGGGAGGTAGCGTGGAGAGGAAGGGATTTGTTGTCTGTCTATCGGTGTCGGTTGCGTCCCGGCTGCGTATTCTGACAGCGATGAGCTGAGGCTGGGCTGGCACGTGCCGCGATTCGCTTCCGCCTGCTGCACCGCGTCTTACAGTACACTGACTGCACTGCACTGCTGCTTATGCTTATTTCCACGGGCTTTCCGTACCTACCTTACGGGATTCTATTCATATTTTACCTACACAAATTTACCGGATTTCTACGGATTTAATGGCTTGGGATTGCTTTACGATGTACGAGTAGGTAGGACTTGCGAACAGGACTTCTTGCCATTCCTAGCAAGGTAAGATCTGCTTGCTGCTGCTTCTTCTGACCGGTCCCTTTTCAATGAGGTGGCGCAGTCATATCCAGCCCTATAGAAACTGTGGCTCAAGAATGCGACAATGACAACAATTTCGAAACTTGAGAAGTCGGACTACAAGTCTTGAGCAGGTTTAGTGTATAGTTAAATCCCTACACCATCTATCTACAGATACTGTTCTTGTTCCTTTGATAAAAGTCGGTTTGTATATGTATCCGTTTGATACCAAAGGAGAACGGGCCTAGCTCGAGACCCTTTGGCCCCCATCTTTGCTCAGTAAGAGACCTTCTTTGTGGATATGAAATGTTACTCGTATTGGGTTAATCGTATGAACGACCAATTAGGTGAGGCCTTGTCGAGGCCCTTGGTGTTGAAAGGAAGCACCTTCAAATCCTAGACTTTTAACGTTGCTATGCAAACGACTTTTTGCCTTGAATGCACTTAGCGGTTGACTTGATACTGTTGCAGTTATATCTATATATGGGAGTGGGGGGACTACTTGGACCACCAACCCGAGAGCAGGGGGACTGTAAACCAATAAAGCCTATTGCGGTTAAAGCTTCGAAGATAGCTGCTGCGATCCAATCATGGTGTCTAAATCTCATGAATACCTGTGGGATGAATCTACAAGTATATAAAAGTAAAAGTGTGTAGGATGCAATTCACGTGCCCCGGTATGTCTACGGGGTAATTCTATCGGAGATATCGGAGTGTGGGTCTCTGGAGCTTTTGCAATTCAACCCCACTTCTCTGCCATCATCTTCTCACAGCTTCTTCCCCTCAATTACAAATCGAACCTTCAACATCTATCCTAAAATCCTCTCTCCCATCCAAATACCAACCCAAATCAGTCAAAATGGTCAAAGCAGGTATGTCTACTATGTTAAATACCCTTCCGCTACCCCTGTCTCCACACCATTCGAGCTTTCCGCTCAATTGCGGGGTCGCTAGAGATAATATGAGCAAGATATTGGACCGCAAACAAGCAGTTTGCAACTTGGGATGGTTCCAATCTAAAATCTAAACTCTTTCCTTACAAGCAGAGTCTTTGACGAAGCTCTGGCCTGTCATTGCTGCGTCTCTCTTTTCTCTCTTTTCTCTGCCCTCGCTGACATGTTGTTTGTTGCACACAGTTGTTCAGATCCGAGGTGACTCCAAGATCACCGGAACCGTCACTTTCGAGCAGGACACCGAATCTTCTCCCACCACCATTTCATGGAACATCACTGGCCATGATGCCAACGCTGAGCGTGGCATGCACGTTCACCAGTTTGGTGACAACACCAATGGCTGCACATCCGCCGGACCCCACTGTGAGTGGCATCGATAAAGAAACACTCTACGAGCGGCAGGGCTGATTAATATTATACAGTCAACCCACACGGAAAGACACATGGCGCTCCTTCCGACGAGGTCCGTCATGTTGGTGACCTTGGCAACTTCAAGACCGATGCTCAAGGCAACGGTGTTGGCTCCGTTCAAGACAAGCTCATCAAGTTGATCGGCCCAGAGAGTGTTATTGGCGTATGTAGTGTTCTTAAAGTTCTGATATCTCACTAACATAATCAAGCGTACTGTTGTTGTCCACCAGGGCACTGATGACCTTGGAAAGGGGGGAAATGAGGAGTCCAAGAAGACTGGTAACGCTGGTGGCCGCCCCGCTTGCGGTATGTTTTCTAGAGCTCTTGTTATACTGGAACTACTTACTCATTATCTTTGATAGGTGTCATCGGCATTGCTGCCTAGAAAGTTATGCCTTCTGGAAGTGCACTCCTCAAAGACAATTGGTCTAAAAGCAACTGGGCTTGGTATCTCCCAAGCTAGGTCCTAGGTAGCCCGAAATTTGACCGCGTATTATCAAAATTAGAGCCTCCAACTGTGCCGTGAAATACTGTATGGGTAATTGTGAAACAAAATATATTAATATACTAGTTAGTCATTGTAGCAGAAGCGTCATATGTGGCAATAGATCAAGCTGCCCGATGAGGTTAGCCCAATGGTGGGGTTCATCAAGCACACGACTCATTAACGACAATATAAACAGATATTCCCAAAATAATCGTGTCCGAAACATTGGAATCTCACCACATCCCTTACAAAATACACGAACAAAATAGAATTCACGGAATTTTGCTTGCGCGATCTTGGGATATTAATTAGCATTAGATTTACCTGTAAGTGAACAATGTTTTCTTTTCCGTGAACAACAATGGACAGAGGTGCTCTAAACCGAGTGTTGTCCTTACGGATGGCACATTACCAACGACGAGGATCACCACGAACGATGCGAATGTCAGCCGCAGCTGCAAATGCGAAATTGAATATGGACCGAGCCTACCAGTACCAATTCACAATTCTCAATTCAATTCGTCGTTCCTTCCTCCTTCAACTGGAGCGATATTGCAGACATCCCACCGGGGCTCGACCTTTCCTTCACACAACAACGGCCAAAAAGCTGCATCTCTTAGGTCTATGAGAATTGCTACTACATTCGTTAGGACAGGTTTTTTCGAAGCTCACCTACCCACATTCGCTCCTTTTACCTCCCAATTGCATTTGCAATTTCACCTACTCTCCATTTTCCCACAACGCTTTTGACCATCATGACGGTGAAGACGGTCAAGATTGGATATGCCACTCCGCAAACTGGACAGTCGTGCAATATTTCTGGATCTTCAATTGTTTCGCAAAATCTCGGGGACCTCCCTGCTAACCTTCCTGAACCATTTCCTAGCTCCGCCGCAAGTCTCCAAAACCCCTCACCTCGTGGAAAGAAATTCCTCCCAAACGTCCCTCCCGCACGATACAGCAATATGGTTCTCAACCAAGCGAAAGTAAAGTCCGTCATGAGCGGCGACAGTCTTGTCTTAGCCTCGATTGACAATCCGGACCGCGAACGAGTTCTTTCACTCGCCTACTGTACATCCCCACATCTGAAGAAGGACGGCGATGAGCAATGGGCCTTTGAGTCCCGGGATGCTCTGCGGAAGATGGTGGTTGGAAAGCTCGTCCAATTCCAAGTGCTTTACACGATTCCCAACACGAAGCGAGAATATGGCGTAGTCTTTTTGCAAGATGGGCGCAAGTTGCCTGAAGAGATGATCAGCGAAGGCTGGCTCAAGCTGAGGGAAGATGCTGGCCGAAAGGAAGACTCGGAGCAAGCTCTCCAACAACTAGACAAGCTGCGCCTCCTCGAAGCAACCGCCCGTAGTGAAGACAAGGGTTTATGGCAACCTAGTGGTGGACGAATCGATGTTCAACATGACATGGGCGATGCGCAAAGCTTCTTGGAGACTTGGAAGGGCAAGACTGCGGATGGCCTAGTCGAGCGCGTGTTGAGTGGCGATCGTATGCTTGTGCGTTTGCTGATTAGCCCAACCAAGCACATTCAAGGTATACTACCCCTGAATACACTCTATATGTCAATATCTGACCCTACTTACAGTAATGACTTTGGTTGCTGGTATCCGTGCTCCTACCACTGAACGTGTCAATCCTTCCAATGGACAAACACAACCCGCCGAAGAATACGGAAACGAAGCTCGTCGATTCGTCGAGGAAAGACTGTTACAGCGAAACGTTAAAGTCAACATCCTTGGTCTTAGCCCTCAGAACCAGCTGATTGCCTCCGTTCTCCACCCCAGAGGTTCAATTGCAAAATTTCTTCTGGAAGCCGGTCTCGCCAGATGTACCGACTTCCACTCAACTCTTCTTGGTTCAGAGATGCAAGCTCTTCGTGACGCTGAGAAGGGGGCACAAAATTCAAAACTTGGCATTTTTAAGGATCATGTTGCCAAGGCTGCTGCTCCTGGAGGAAATCTAGAGGTTCAAGTGACCAGGATTTTCAGTGCGGATGTTATATTTGTCCGAAATAGGACAGGCGTTGAAAAGCGAATCAACCTCAGCAGCATTCGCGGTCCACGGCAGAACGAGGCAAGTGAGGCGCCGTTCCGAGACGAAGCAAAGGAATTCTTACGGAAGAAAGTCATCGGAAAGCACGTAAGATTGAGTATTGATGGCTCGCGACCAGCCACCGAGGAGTATGATGCCAAAGAGGTTGCTACGATTACTCTAAACGAAAAGAACATTGGATTACTTTTAGTCCAGGAAGGTTGGTGCTCAGTCATTAGGCATCGTCGAGATGACACAGATCGAGCTCCAAATTATGACGAGCTTCTAATTGCGCAAGAAAACGCCAAGGAAGAGAAGAAGGGTATGTGGTCTGGAAAGCCCGCCAAGGCGAAACAATACACCGATGCATCCGAATCTCTCCAAAAAGCTAAGATGCAAGTCGCCTTTTTACAACGACAGAAGAAGATCCCAGCTATTGTTGACTTCGTCAAGGGTGGCTCAAGATTCGTTGTTTTGATTCCACGCGAAAATGTCAAACTGAACTTTGTCTTGGGCGGTATTCGAGCCCCTAAATCGGCTAGAAATCCTAATGACAAGGCAGAGCCTTTCGGCCAAGAAGCACATGATCTTGCTTCCAAGCGACTAACCCAACGAGACGTCCTAATTGACGTGCACAACATTGACAAAGTTGGTGGATTCATTGGTGCACTCTATATCAATAATGAGTCTTTTGCCAAGATCCTTGTTGAGGAAGGCTTTGCTACTGTCCATTCTTATTCAGCCGAGCAATCTGGAAATTCAAATGAATTGCAAGCTGCTGAGAAGAGAGCAAAGGAAGCAAAGAGGGGTCTATGGGTCAACTGGGATCCATCGCTAGATGTACCTGAGGAGGAAGATGAGTCACCACAGAATGGTTCTAACGGCGATGCTCCTGTTACCAGAGAGAAGGATTACCGCGACGTAATGATCACCAATATCGACGAAAGTGGAAAATGCAAGATCCAAATCATTGGAACCGGTACATCAGCTCTCGAGACCATGATGACTCAGTTTAAGAGTTTTCACCTGAACCCAGCAAATAAAGCTGGACTCACTGGCCCGCCCAAGACTGGCGAATATGTTGCTTCAAAATTTTCAGCAGATGGTCAATGGTATCGTGCCCGCATACGTGCCAATGATCGTCCAGCCAAGGAAGCAGAAATTGTCTATGTCGACTACGGTAACAGCGAGAAGGTCCCATGGGCCAAACTTCGTCCTCTAAACCAACCTCAATTTTCACCCCAAAAGCTTAAACCCCAAGCCATCGATGCTGTTCTCTCTCTCCTCCAACTTCCCACCCAAAAGGACTACCTAGACGAAGCCATCGCCTACATCAACGAAATCGCAGCCAACAAGGAGCTGGTCGCGAACGTAGATTTCACTGCGCCCGAGGGAACTCTTCATGTCACGCTATACGATCAACATACGAGCGAGAAACTCACCGACAGCATCACGCCGAAATTGTCCGGGCTGGCAACGCCATGGTTCCTACAAAGTTGAAGGGCTGGGAGCGCGGATATGGCGATGTGCTGAAGGCGCTGAGGGAGAAGCAGGATTTAGCCAAGGCGGAACGACTTGGTATGTGGGAGTATGGTGATTTGACGGAGGATTAAAGCGGATTTAGTGATGGAAATGGATGGATTTGCGTCCAAAGCCCCTCCTCTCCTCTCCCCTCTTTCTTCTTCGCAAAAAAAATCGCGCGCATAATGACGACTTACGAACCTTGAGACTGAACTGCATGGAAGGTCACTAAAAGCATTATGTAGATAGAACGTCAGAATGAATGAATGCATGCATACATGAGCAAACGTTTTCCTTCTCATTCGTCTAACCCAACCCTTGTGCTTTTGTCTCATTGGGATTTCATTTTTGTAATAGAGTACCCTGCTTCTCGCTGTCGAAATCTCGATTGAAATCCTCAAGGGGATGTTTCCTCACTGTGCTGTCTCTGACATGGGGAAGTCCGCCACATGAGGGAGGGGAAACATTTTGTTTAGGGTTAGGGATTGTGCGCGGGATTTCGGTGGCTGGGAAGTTGCGAGACTGGGAGGCAATCCAAGGTGAGTTTTGACCTCTTTTCCTAAGAAGATATGATAATAGGAATAGTTAGCAGTTTACACGATTCAAGATGTAAACAAACATATATGAGCTACGGAACTATAAAAATGCTCTTTATGATTGAATGAACTGTGGCGGGTGCACCAGACTGGACGGATGTCTGTCTGCTGGAAGTTTTTAGACAAGGCTATTGTATTGCCAAACATGGAATGGTCGATTGGATCCATGGACCGTGCCGTGCTTCCGTTTCTATTCCTGATATGCGAAGTAGTCTTCCGCCCCCTGATATCTGTGCCCCGAGCCCAAGGATACCTACTCCGAGCAAAGCTGCTCCTTTTACCAAGCGGCCTTTATTTCAAGTATATTTCTTAACTTTCCACTACTTTGTTTCCGGATTACAGCATGTTCTCAAGCACATTTGTTATCTGAACGTTTGTGCGATTTCGATCGTTTTAGCGGCATTTCGAGACACATTCGTCGCTTTCTCTGGTGATGTTTCGTCAAGTGGGGCAGAACCTTACGCGTGAAGAGATACAGGTTTAAAATACATTCTGGCAAATTTCCCCATTCCCAGGTCACGGGTGTACACTCGTTGATTTCTATGTTCTCTCGATTTCCATTTTTTGAAACACATAATCTCGAAGGTCCTCGACCGACTCCTTTTTCGGCACGTATCGCTGTAAGCTCCTCATTGACCTATCAACCCTCAAGCAGTGTACAAAGTCCGTCTGTTTCTAGTTCAGGCATCATATACTCGGCCTCTAGTAGCCAGCCAAGCGAGTTCATCTCTTCAACGAACTCTGCTGCAGTGAGTTCTTCGGGGATCAGCGAAGCCACAAGCACCCAGCCAATATCTACGTCTGCTTCCCGCACTTCAAGTTCTACGATTGCTGGAGCCTCGAACACTCAGCCAATAGTTTCTACGTCTACTTTTGGCGCTGCAAGCTCTACGATTATCAATGAACCTTCCAGCACACAGCCTATAGTCTCCACGTCTGTTTTCGGGTGTACAAGCTCCACAATTATCGGCCAGGCCTCGAGCACCCAGCAGCCTACAGTCTCTACGTCTATTTTCGGGGCTGCAAGCTCTACGATTATCAACGAAGCCTCAAGCAGGTCTGTTTTCGGCACTATAAGCTCCACGATTGACCAGGCCTCGAGCACTCTTCCAAGTCCGTCTACTTTCACCGGACGAAGCTCTATTGCTACGATCGGATTTTCTAGCAGCGAGCCGATGTTCTCGTCCTCGGCTTTTGTAGGAAGCTCTACGGCCACAAACCAATTTTCTAGCACCGAACTCATAATATCTTCGTCCATTGCCGCCGCAGCAAGTTCTACAGGCAGCAACCTAGTCTCGAGTACTCCAGGAACATCCTTTTCTATTCCTAGCACTGCAAGCCTTGGAAGCTCTAATCAAGTCTCGAGCAGCGAGCTATCAGCTTCTCCATCTTTCCAGGCAGCAAGTTCTACGATCACCAAACAGTTCTCAAGTAGTGGATCTTCTCCTTCACTTTACGTCCTAACGAGTTCTACACTCCAAGGCTCCAGCACAGAGGAAAGCATGACCGCATCCGCATCAACGATTGTCGAAGGTAGCTCCACGTCGCAAGCCCAAGTGTTGGCATGCAATAGTGTATGGCATGCAATAGCCTATGGAATGCATGCTAGGGCCTGAAGGGCCCTATATATACAGCGTACTTCCCACTGTAGAACAGCAGTCAATTCAAGCTTTTACACCCTGAAGATATAGCTAGAAGCATTGCATACACAGCCTAGAAACAACACCAAGTCTCTAGCAGCCAACAGACTCCATCCGCTTCGGCGTTTACGGTCCTTGCGGCTAGTTCAATTATACCATCACAGATCCCTAGCTCTATCAGTCAACAAGCTACATCTATAATAGTCTCAGGGTCTGTCCTTCCCACTTCTGCAGCTCAGACGCAGGTTTCCAGCAGCGAGCAAAGTGCATCAGCTTCTGCATTTAGTTCTCCCGAGACTAGTCCCTCTAGATATAGCCAGGCTTCTTCTAGCAGTCAACAGACATCATTTTCAAATGTACTTGAACCAGCTTCAGCGTCTAGCTCGGCCTTCACGCCTGCCCGCTCCACATTTCAGACACGGCCTTTTAGCAGCGCACAAGCTAGTTCAGCATCCGAGTCTGGTCAAGCAGTTCCCAGTTCTACAATATATAACCAGGCTTCTAGCAGCCAACAAATTCCTTCAAATACACCCTCTGTTGCTATCAGCTCAGAAATTCAAAGCCAGACGTCTAGTGCTGAGAAAAGTGCTTTCCAGTCCACGCACATTTCAACCGCCCTAGGTTCGATACCAAGTCAAGCTTCTGATACCCAACAAAGTACCTCGGCCTCAATATCAGTACCGGCACTTACTTCCTTGCCCCAGAGCCAGACTCTTAGCAGCGCGCAAAGCATTTTCGAATCTGCGACTGTTCCAGCTGCCAGTTCTACGTTATTAAACCGAGCTTCCAACAGCCAGCAAACTGCATCTGTATCAATATTAGTCTCAGCCTCCAGTTCTTTTATCCAAAGCGGGACTCCCAGCCTTGAGCAAAGCGCTTCCGAATCTACGAATTCTGAAGTTGCTAGTTCCACATTACCAAACCAAGCTTCTAGCAGCCAATATACTGGATCGTCGTCCAATTTCTCCACTGCCCAAAGATTCGGATTTTCTACCGCATTGATTTCCAGTGGGCAGCAGAGTGCATCTGGATCAGTTTCAAGCCAAGCTGCCGCTAATTCTACGATGCCTCAAGAGTCGAGTAGCCAACAAAGTGTCTTTTCATCAGTCCTACAAACCATTGCATTTCCTTCCGAGGCGGTTTCTAGTAGTCAACAAAGTGCGTCTGGGTCGTTCTCAAATCAATATGCCGCTAGTTCTACCATCGAGGGCTTCAGCACAAAAACAGGGGAGTCTTCAATCGTAATCAGCACTGCGCTATCGTCTCAAGCTTTCAGTAGCCAACAAAGTACATTTTCATACGCTACAAGCATCTCTACAGTAGAACCAAGCAGCCAGCCAAGTTCTACGGCATCTACCCCTGGTTTCTCGGCGACCCCCAGCATGACTTCCTATTCGCTCAGTCAACAGATCACACTTTCTGGGGCCGCTTCTACATTTGAATCAAGCAGTCAAACAAGCTCTCAGGCATTCCCCTCCGAATCTTCAGTAACATCCTCCATACTTCATACTCGGTCAGCCAACTCAATATACTCTCCAGCACCGCGATTAGCTCTCCTGTAGAACCCAGAATTCAACCAAGTGTCTCCGCATCCTTCTTCGGTTCTGCCGCAAATTCTGTCGCAAGTTCTGTGGCAAGCTCTGTCATCCCCACGTCGATTAGTCAACAAAGTACATATATTGCTGCTGCGCCGACTTCTACTGTCCTGGTTGGATTCTCGAGCAGTCAACAAAGTCTATCGGAATCTGCAACTGAGACTGCTACTTCTGCTATACCTTCGCATTTACTTAGCCAACAAAGTACATATGCCACACCTGTACAGAGCTCAATCGCTCTTAGCGGACTCTCAAGTAGCCAAGGAATCATATCAGGATCTTCCCTTGCATTTGAGACAACTGTTTCTGCTATACCTTCTAACTCGATTGGCCTACAGAGTACACATATCACCTCTGTATAGACTGCAATATCCGGGGAGCAAATTTCAAGCAGTCATTTTAGCGCGACAGAATCCAGCTCTGGCGCATTTAATTCAATACCATACCCTCCATCTACTACTCAAGCTTTTGAGGCTAGCTCTACCGTGTCTTCTCGATTCTCTTTCAATTCGACACAGCTAGGGCAAGCTTCCAGTAGCCAGCAGCTCGAAACCCCGTCAGGCTCTGTTGCTTCAATTATTGGAACAGTCAACACAGCTTCTATCAGTCTCTTAACTATAGCAAGTTTGAGTGGAACTTTCCAGACTCTTAGCAGCCCACAATCTGAGTTCACATCTGCTAGCCTAAGTCTCCAGCCAACGGCCAGTCCATCGAGCAGTTCGGGTGGCATACCTAGCAGTGGTTTGTTTAGTGTATCAGGCTCAAACAATGTACCAAGCACTGCGGCAAGCACTACAAATAACCATGTTTCGAGTAGTATCGCAGGGACGGTAGAAGGAACATCAACGAACGAAGCCACTAAAGGTTCGCAGTCCACCCTACTTCCAAGTAATATCATTAGTGCAGCATCAAATACTCTAAGCCAAGGTATTGGATCTAGTGTTTCAGAATCAGTTGTCATTTCAAGTAACATAGCTCGCACATCCAGCATACAGGAGACCGCTGCAACATCTAGTATTACGGTCAGCACTGTGGCTGGGACTCAGAGTAGTGTATTCAAATCGATAACTGCGTTGGTGTCCCCGGCTGGTAGTTTGAGTACACAAGAGACGACCACAGCAATTTTCATTTCTGCCAGCCAGTCCCTATTCATCAGCAAGCCTGCTCAATCCCAGATATCGCAGGTTTCTCGAGCTTCACTTTCCAAGACTTCTTCAGGAGCACTTCCATCAGAGTCAGCAATACACAACTTCACCGAAATTGTATTCCAGGACCTCAACAGAGCCGTCCCTTCTGACGATGGCTATTTCCTTGGACCAGGCAGTCCAATCGTCTCGGGCACCTGCAGTCCCGCTGAAGCATTTACGCTACCGAACGGCCAGCTGAGCTCAGATGGTGAAGTATTATCAACGAATACCGGGACTGCTTAGCAGCCCTTCGCTGTAAGTCCAGTTGCAGGTGACATTACTACAGTGGTCGGTGTTAAAGATAATCACTTGTTTTGGAATGATGCTTTCTTCGACGGAGGGTCCGCTATCTTTTGCGAAATGTTGAATGGCCAAATCAACGTCTTATTTCAAGGCTTGGTTGATGAAGAAGATCCCACGTATCCCGTTGATTGTACGCCGGTGGAATTCTTCACTTATCAAGGTAGGTTTATATTTCCCACTTTCTTCCAAAGTTTGCTGTTTAGTACCAAGCGAATCTGCAGTTTCGCAGCCAATCTCATCCTTTTCAACCGAATCGTCACTTTTCACAGAAAGTATGTCTTCGGAGCAAATATCCACGCTTTCCTGGGGCGTTTCACAATTACTCGTAACCTCATCCGCAACTGTCATAGTGAGCAGTTCGTTTGAGCAACGGTGATAAGTTCGTCGAGTATATTACAACCTAGGGGTCTCTCCTCATCGGCGAGTTCACAGGGTGCAGAGACTTCTTCGGCACCCGCAGTTTCTTCAGGCACTCCTGGAGAAGCAGGATCTTCCACCGTTTTGCTACCAGTTCCAACGGCATCAGAGAGCATAGGATCTACACCACTGGGAGCAAGCTCGTCCGTATCAGTAGCTGTAGATTCAGGTTCCGGTTTAGCTCCATTATTAACTCCTACAGTATTACCAACAGCCTCAGAGTCCTCGTTAGCCCAGGGAATCACCTCGTCCAGTCTCTCTCAAGTATTTGAAACAGGCACACTGGTGTCCTCTCAGACAATGGTGGAAAGTCCTTCACTTTCAGTACTAGTAAGTCCAAGCTCAGGCATACCTACACTGACGGAGACTGTACCACAGGCAACTTTATCTGGAACTTTACAATTCACGGGCTCGAGCTCAAGTCTGTCGCAGACCGCACTAGAATCCCTGGCATCTTCGCAGTCTCAAGGCACAGTCGGAATCTCATCTGGCTTGTTCCAACCCTCTGGTATAAGCTCGTCGGTGCCGTCGATTGAAGTAACCATCTCAAGTGCTATGCCAACAATCGAAACCGCATCTTCGATTGCAAGTAGTATACAAACAGAGGCTCCACTGCAGTCGACGTCCTTGTTCACTTCACTATTCCAAAACTTTACCTCATCAAGCGTCTCACCGTCCATACCAGAGGCACCGAGTTCAAGCCCTTCAGGAATCCAGCAAATGACCACGTCAGTATTCTCGCAGCCCACACTAGAGATTACTTCCCTTGGGGCTTCTCAATCGTTGTTGATAACTTCTTCGGGTATCTCCAATATAGAAACAGGGACATCAGTCGGGACCGAGCGTATAACCTCTCAATCTAGTGGCTTGACCTCGGTTTTCTCCTCCAACACTGGGTTCAATACTTCCCCGCCTACAGCATCAGCCTCAATCACGGTGGAAGCGGTTTCAAGCTCAGGGCTGGGAACGACTGTAGAAACTCCACTCGGGCCATCTACAAGCCCACCAGTCGTAATCTCATCCAACTTCTTCGGATCGCCGACAACAGTGACATCCCAGTCACTGTCAGGATCCCTCATCTTATCTACAAGCCTAGAACAACCGAGCGCTTCCGGAACTCTGTTGCAAATCTCCTCCGGAACTGTCCAGCCTACAATACAGAGTTATCATCTGTCTGCCACAAATTCTACATTCAGTGCTCAATTGTCGTCAACTGCCTTTGCGGCCAGTTCTGGCTTCCCTACAAGCCTAGGAGTAGCGAGTAGCTCTGAGATTCCGTCGATTTCGTCATTAGGGTCTGCCCAACCGACAATCCAAAACAGCTCCGTTACTGCCAGTCTCTCTATATCTATAGTAGAACTGTCATCGACCGCCCTTGCGGCTAGCTCAGGCCTACCCACAAGCTTGGAAGAAGCAAGCACTTCTCAGTTCCTCTCGCAATTCTCATCATCGGGAGGTTCCCAGCCAACAAACCAAAACAGCTCCCTCATACCTAGCGCCTCTATTTTCACAACAGAGGCCCCGACGTTCATCGTGACGAGTACCGGGGCAGCGAGCACATCGACCATTTTGTCCACCGCCATCTCGAGCCCCGCAGTTTCAACCTCACTCCCCGCCTCAACGACAACCAGTGAGATAAGTAGCAGCACATGCGCATCCATGTCGCTGCCGACAAACTACTTTACAACGTCAAAGACGGGCATGATGTGCGTGTTCCAGACGTTTACTTACATTGATGGGATGCCTACCCTTGCGCCTATGTAGACTCTGCAAGTAAGAGATACCAGGTTCTTGTCTTTGGGTCGAAGCAAGGAAATATGGAAGGGAAGGAAGGAATGGACGAATGGACGAGCAACTGTGTGTGTATGGTGGAAAAATGGAGTCTGTTCGGAAGGGAGACAAGAATTAATGCTGGACGTGGTAGTGAATGGAGTCCTATGTGCGGATGCACAGATCGGTCATTAAAATGTTTTGGTTTTTCTATCTAGTTTTGTCAATTTCAAGATGCAGAATCTAATATATTTACTACTTCACTAGCTTAGAACCACTATATACCGCCTTCTTATATAACTAGTTTTCTATCTAGTTTTGTAATTGGCGGTGTTATTTTGCTCCGCATGTGAAGGGCGGCGCGGTATGTTTGATTCTGTGATGATGGATTAATGTTCAAGATGTGTTTTAAGATTAGGACGAGATTACGGATTATGAAATAGGTTAGTACAGAGATTATAACTTTACGTAAGGTTAAGCTTAGACCTATTTTTCTTTTTGTTAGAAAGTTTAGTTACCCCCAACGTCCCCTTTACTAGGTACTCGTGCCTACATGTGCTGACTAAGGTACCTATGTACGTGAGAGTTGCCGAACAGTCCAATTACAGGGGCTCGCTTGTTGACGACGCCCTATAGTCAGGTAATCAACAACAAACAGACATATCGCGCCCACAACACAACTCATAACCTCTTATAGTACCTTTTAAATGTGCTTCAAGCATTCGTGAGACTCTCTAGGATATGGGCTCACTCTTTTCAAGCTTTCGTCACCTATTCGCAAAGTTCTTCTTTCAGCAGTATCCTCCACATTCCCTCCAGCCTTCCGTGCCTGTCCACGCCATGAGCACCTACAGCTGCACTGTCTCTACAAAGTCCGGCGCGGCACCAGAGAACTCCAGATTGCATCATGTCAAGGACAAGAGCGGGAAGCTTGTTGGTTTTGAGAACCCTTTTCCGTCCTTTGGACTTTGGAAAGATATTTCGCTTTTCAAGGCTGGTTTGATTTACTTCCGGTATGTATATTTTGTCTCCTGGCTTTCCAATTTTGATCAAGTACCTCATGTGGGCTGCCAGCTGATACTCTGAATTCCAGCTATAAAGCCGAAGGCAAACTACCTGTTCCAGATATTTCTAACGCGCAGATACCTACCGTCACCCCGAGCTTTTTACCATCGCGCACTGGCAGCTCCCTCCGCTTAACGTGGCTAGGCCACGCCAGTTACTTTGTCGAGTTTGCATCTGGCTTTCGTGCCTTATTTGACCCAGTATTTGAGGAGAAATACAGTGGCATGGGACCAAAACGTTTCACGTCTCCTGCTTGCAAGTTGGGTGATTTTCCTGTACTCGATGCCATCTTCGTAAGCCACAACCACCCCGACCACCTCTCATACACGAGCGTAAAGGAACTTGTTCAGCTATACCCACGCGTCCACTTCTTCGTTGGCTTGGGAGAATCGAAGTGGTTTCAAGATAATGGTATCAAAGCAGTGACAGAGATGGACTGGTGGGATGATGCCGAGGTGGTCTTGGAAAAAACAATGAGCTCCAAGGTCGGTTTAGACGATGCGAAGTCAGACGTGAGCCTTTCTCCGGAGCGCATCTCTGCCAGCGTCTCGTTTCTTCCCAGCCAGCATGGTACAATGCGGACCCCGCTCGACTGGAATAAGACGCTATGGGGATCTTGGGCTATCACATCTGGCGACAAGTCTGTGTGGTTTGCCGGTGATACAGGGTACCGATGTGTACCGGAGGGGATCGAGGAACTTGGACCGGGTTTTGATGAGCTTCCACGAAACCCGAGCTTCTCAGAGATTGGGGACTTGCGAGGACCATTCGATGTCGGACTAATTCCTATTGGGGCATATGCTCCGCGCATGATGTACAGTCCAGTACACGCAAGCCCTTACGATGCTGTTGAGATCTTTCAAGATACTAAATGTAAGAACGCCATGGCCATTCACTGGGGCACATGGGCATTGACGAGCGAGCCCGTGGAGGAACCCCCAGAGAAGCTCAAGGAGGCGCTGAAAATTAAGGGTCTTGCCCAGACGGGACTCTTCGACGTATGTGCCATTGGTGAGAGTCGCGACTTTTGAACAATCGGCAGCTTTGCAATGATGATTGGTAGTTTCTTCGGGTAGTTAGCTTTACAACAAGTTACCAGAAAGAGTATAAGAAAAGCTCTTAAATAGATTATATAAAAAGTTAGTAGAAGAAATCATAGAAAGATTTATTTGAAAAAATCATTATACAGAATTATTATTATTATCAAGTTACAGCAATGCGAAGGATGTTTGAATGACAGGTAATAGTGTGTCACTTCATGGATTTGAGGATAATTATGTGTATGTGTGGAGTAAAAATCAGTCAAAGTCTCATTTCACAATCGTAGTGTAGATGTAGATATTCCTATCGCCCGAATCCCATGATACCCGCTTCTGATGCCCAACTCAAACGACGCCTCCTTAAACTCCAATGTCCTGTCTTGGCCAACCGCCCTTATCAAAACACAACGCAAAGTGTATTCGCAAATCAACGCTCAAACTCTATGACCTTGGAAGATACAACGCTCGCGCTCCGAGAACGGGCAGCGCTGGGGGCAGTCGGGTTCAGAGAATCCTGTTGTTTCACCTCAGAGACACCATCTTGCCCTCTGAGGCTCATTGCCTCTGCGTCCGCGCCTTCTAGAAGATCTCTATCCTCAGAACGAACAGTGCGTTCTGCATTGCCACCACCCGGCGTCCGAGGTTCATCGTAGCCTTCCTCGTCGTCCTCGTCGTCATCGGGTCTATGGACGGCGTTTTGCTCCAGCTCTTTCTGGGCCTCGTCCATGCGCCGTCGAACCTCGGCCGCAACACGCATACCATCCGTAACAATGTTGTCCAGAACGCCGCGTAGACCTTTACCAGGTGGCACGAGGCCGGCAGAACTGGTACCGCCGACACTGGACTGAGGAGTTGATCGGCCGAAGCCGATGCTTGAGAATGTGGTGAGGCTAGAAGCCGATGATGAGGCGGGCGCGACCATCTTATCGGAGATGCGGAAGGAAGCTGGAAACGAAGATTCAAAGAACTGCTCGAGGAGCTCATCGGCAAGTACGACCATACGGAAAGTGGGTAGCGTAATATGGAGAGGTTTGGACGGGTCGAGAGCAGCATTCGCAGCTTCCGCATGGGCCTTGGACACGCTACGATTCCCATTGTTTGACTTATCTGATGCAGCGGGTATACTTGGAATGCCAGTCGGTTTCTTGCCCCGCGCAGGCGAAGAATCGCCAAGATCTAGAAGATCTTCCTCTTCATCGCTGTCATCGCCAATTCCGAAAGAATCGGGATCAGCCAAGCTGTCTGCAGTCGATTCCTCAACCTCGGTCACCTTGTTTTGTGGATGATCAGGATCCGCATATTCAAAACAACGCCTGATGAAGGCACTGACGCTGCTCAAGAATCGCTCATTCGTATTTCCTTGCATGCCTTCCGGTTGGTAGGGGTTGGGGTTGTCAGCCTCGTACTCGCTCAAGCCTGTCATTGAGCTTGATGGAGTAAGAGAGCCCTCTAGACCCCGACGTGAGAGGAAAAGCAATGCTTCCGAGATGCGTAGAATTCCCTCGCGGTCCACTTTTCCGTCTCCATCATCATCGTAAAGCTCAAAGAAATACGTAATACTGCCCATGATATCCCCCTTTCCCTTTATATGAGCGAGTCCCGTGACGACATTCTGAAGGGTCAAAGCCGAATTCATATCCACGTCCCAACGTCGAAATAATCGTTGCATAAACTCGTGATTAGCTGGTTCAGGATTCCCAGATCCCCAGGGTGAAAGTGAAACCTCTCGTCTTCTGACACTGTTGCCAAAGTAAGAATGCTTTTCCGATTCTGAAGTATTATCTTTCCCGGGAGAACTTGGCGAATCTGTAATCGCCCATCTAGCCATACCCGCAAGGAACTCTCGGAATCCGTCATAATCCATGAGCGTGGGACTTGGTCCGAGTCCTACCCGTCCTTTCTCCACAACTTGATTTTCAGACAAACCTGTCACAACCTCTGCAGCCTTGGCTCTTTGTGCCCTGTCCCGTCTTTCGGTCTCTTCCATTATGATCTGACTTCGTTGCTGGCGCTCATATAGCACTCCATAGAATCGGTCATACAAGGAACCAAGGTCATCGACACTAAGTCGCTTACTATCGGGTCCAAGGTTTCGTATCGATGTCCTCTTAGCAAAGCTTTCTATGCCATTCAAAACACTGTCCTTATGCTTCATACGTTGCTCGGTGATGCTGTTCTGAGTGATACCAGAAAACTCCTTGAATGCTACAACCATGAGCTCCTGAAAACGTGTGACGGCTCGCAATTTGGCGTTTTCGGATTTTGGATGCGCTGATTCGTCTAATTTGGAGAAGTATGACTTCAGAACCGATATAAAAGCTCCGTCATCGGCAGCGTCTAGAAGCTCTTCTCCGTTTATACGCAAAATAGCCAGACCAACTTGAAACAGTACCTTTGGACCTTCTAAAAAGAAAACATCTAAAACACGGAAGGCAAAAACCAAAGGCATGGAGTTGATATATAGTGACAAGAACCATGGAAGTGATACAACGGAGAGCTGAACATCGGATTTGACCAGGTGATCCCAAAGGATTGGCATAGTCTTTTCCACCAGAGATTCGAATACTTTCTGGTCGAGTAGAGTGCCGTACATGGTTGTTGAGTAGTATCCAGGGAGTAGCCGATCGCAGAGGGTGGATAGCAAGAAAAACGCCTGGGATTCGGACATGTATATAAGGAGCGCCGCGACCACAATATTCATAGCTTGACAGTATCCCACCTCTTCGTTGGTCCAACTGTATGCTGTGAGGACCCTTCTGAGCCGGCCGATACCCTCCTCGCTTTGAAACCCGGGGTATTCGGGAAGACTTCGATTTAGGTCTTTTTTCGATCTCGTCGATCGCGAGAGAATCGCGACCTTCATACTTTGCCAGAGTGTCTGCGAACAACATAGGGTTCTCTAGTCGCAAAAATAGCGATCCAGATGTCTGTTCCCATATTTCCCCTCGCAGTCGATTTGGCAGACCGACGCGGATAAGTTTTGTGAAAGGTCGGTTGTCGAATTAATGTAACATTCCGTCCATAGTCTCGCAGATATTCTCCCCATAGTCTCATCTTGCTCCTATCCCTCAACTTTTTGTGATCACCGGGGTATCGAAATATCATTCCCAGCCCAGCATCTGGAGGAACACTGTCTTTCTTCCCATCTTTCTTGGTTTCGCCTGGTTGCAGCAGATACTCAGAGTAACATTCCGCGACGACCTTCTTCAGCTTCCCTACATCACCTACGCCACCCTTGAGGCCTTTTTTTGAGACCATCGCAGAATCTTTCACAAGCTTGTCGAGTCCCAGCCAACTGTATTGTTATTTTCTGTTGTGGGGCAGGGGTCTTGGCGGCATCGTTCGTAGGGCTATTGGTGAGGCCGTTCCAGGTCGTAATCGCCAATGCAAACTGAATCGCGGGTCAGCTATGAGTTCACAGGTGTCGGAGGAAGGCAGCATACCTGATACTGTTGGCTATGCAACCGTTCCACACGTCTGATAGCGCACAGAGGTAGTGTGAACCCGTTTCCTCCCGGTCCACCACCATGTGTCTGTCCTGTAAAGCCAGAAGATGTGCTTGTGCTCGCCGACTGCAGGAAGCTAGTTGGCTGTGTTGAGAAGCACAGATAAGCCTCACTCAGATGCAGTTTTCCCTCATAGTGGTACCCTCTGTCTCGGTCCTTGTCCTTCTCGCCTTGTGTTGCATTCGGGGAGTACGCGACTGGTGGGGAGATTGTGATCTCGGCTGTGATTTCTTGCAGAGGGGTCTGGGAGTCGGGCAGACGAAATTGATGGCGGAAGAGAGTGGATTTGGCAGGATTGCGGTCAGAGGGAGAGATGTTGAGGGCTTGGGTGGGGTCAATGAATGACTGGGCCTTCTGCACAAGGCTGGAGAAGTTGAACATTGTTCATGGTATCTGCTGCGTAGCAGATACAGAAGACGCGATACAGGATCTCGTAGAGATTGTTGATGTCTTTACGAGTATTCCATTCATTTCAACGCTTCAGCTCTCCATGCGATGTCATGCCGCGCTTGGGGTCAGACGCGCTAGTGTTTTGCCGATTTCATTCGCTCGTTTCGGACCCCTATTTCACTCCAGGGGCTGAATATTTATTTTCTGTTGATCTCTCAATCCTGTTTAGAGCCATATGGCAGTTGAGTTAGAAGAGATATAAGCTTTAGAGTTAGTATAAGGATTCGACATTTAGGATGCAAAGCACTTTTGATAAGGCTAACCATTTGACATATTACGAGTCTAGGAATGAACTCGGGGGTAAATCGGAAAGAGGTTCAATCTTTACAAATGTTGACTCTGAGAAATCCAAAATACTATTATAAATCCTGCATTAAGGTATGATATTCATAGACACGCCCTAGAGAGTATCTAGTACCCAACTAAAAAGAGAGTAACTAGCACTGACCTAAATTCGGTACCGTAGCTGACCTCTTCAGCCCTCCATCCAGCACTCACTTTACTATCCCCTGTAAACGTAAAGATAAATTTACTCGCAGTCTTTGCATCAACCTCAACGATCAAAGTATACTCCCTCAGATACAGCACTAAATCTCCATCTTCGTCCACTCTACTATACCCCACCTAACCTGTGGCAGCTGGTACGGACTCTTGCTCGGCAGTGGCGATAGTGGCATTACATTGCTATGTTATGTTGAGAGATCATTCCATCATCTCGCTTATTTGGCTGGTACGATGTCACACCGTACGACATAAGTCTGCATACGCGAATATCCGTTGTTGTGTCTGGACTGGAGTCACCCTCACGCAAGTGACTGACGCGAACAATGCAACATGTCGAGTAAACTCGTTGGATATAATTAAGTTTAAGCACATCAACTGACCTTTATGATCTGCGGCTTATGATTCTTTGTGGCCCATAGTCAAATACTTGTTCTACCTGTTTGCTCATCTCCCCACTTCCAGGTTCTTTTGATCTGCCCCTTTTCATTCCGAGTTCATATCATGTCTAGTAGCATATAAACAAACTATCGTCTTTATTCCACAGATATCTTATCGTGAATCACCCAACCTTCTTCCGCTGATTTGTTTTCGATCACAAGCCATCTAGCATTCTATTCCAGCCAAGAACCCCTCGCCGTGATGGTCCTCATTAAGAGCTTTCTTGTCTTTGTATCAGGCGTAGCTGCTCTCACTACTGGAATTGGTAAACGAGATGCATGGACATTGAACATTAGTACAGCGAGCATTGTCTTAAAAATCCAGGCGTTCGCCGATGTTGCCACCAACTACATTGGGGGTACATTGCCGGCTATTTCAGTCTACGTCAGGAACCCGCGTATCATTCTTTATTCATGTATATAACAAAATCTTAGACTGCAGACAAGGATCTTCAAGATGCGCTCAAACAGGATATTGATGCAGCACATACAATTCAGAACCCTCCCATAAGCTCTGACGACGAGGCATTACTCGCGCCTCACCTCATACCTATAATCCCGAAATCACAAGCTGCTCTGCACGCAGGTTATCAAGATGCAATCGATTATTTCAATGCCGTCTAGCTTGACATATCATCATCGCCACTAGATGTTCTCTTATGTTGTCGACTTCTAGCGCGTTGAGAAGTCAATTTGGGGTATGTACCCGTGGTAGAAGCCGTCGAATGAGGATTTTGTGAATCATCACCCTTCGTTTGAATTCTCCACGTCTGCAAAATAATCCGGTGATCTGGCTTGAGATAAACATGATATTGCTATGAGGTTGTAATTTCTTCCTTGCAAGTGAGAGACACCAGGTTCCCGGCATCAGACTCGTACCTTTTAATTTCAGCTTTCTTCGGCGCAATAACACCGTAGATTGGCATGCTTGCTGATCGTGACTGACTTTCTTCTGTCTATATGTAGGCGACATCGTCTCTGAAAATGTTTGCGCACGGCGTGTGATATAAGCCTAAGGTTTGCCCAGTCTACTCCCAATTCAAAGCTTACAAAAGCCCTTTCTACATAAATTAAAACATCAAGTCTAGGTTTAGATATATTTAGATAAATGTGGCTAGAATTATTGTAATTTAATTTAAATAAAGCTAATAATGCGCTTTAAGGAACGGCGCTTATGGATTGTAAAAGCTAATTACCTACATAACAGCCGAAGCATAAATTTTAATCGTCTGGAAAATATCCTACGATTTGCCCTTAACCTCTGCCACATGCGCCTTCGCAGCGCGAAGCCTGCTATCGAGTAGGAAGTTCCAGATCTATTCCTATGCGCATGAGAATTTCATATAAAGCCAGCTCAGCCCCATTGTGGGTTTATCAACGGCCTCAACCAATAACCAGTCATCTTTCTCGAGACGATAACACTTACCGTCAGGTCTGCAACGTAAGATTCACCTCCGCCAATAGATAATTTTTTCAAGCACTCTAGTTATGAAGCTCTTTTCGATCAAATTAGCTTCCTACTAAACCATTTCATATCTCACAATGACAACGCAAAAATCTTCTTCTCCGCCACGTGAGCCTCCGAGATTCGGCTTTGAAACGTTGGATAATGAATATCTCCTCGAAGAAGAAACCTGTTCGTGGTACGATCCCGAAGCATTCAACCCTGTCCGTATTGGTGAGACATTTCAGTCGAAATATCGAGTCCTTGGAAAGTTGGGATATGGCTCTATTTCTACAGCTTGGCTTTGTCGAGATCTTATGTAGGTCTTCTTATCCTTCGCTTGCTACGAATCTGACACACGAAAAAACACAGATGTCATAAGTATGTCGCTCTGAAGATTTTCGTCAGCAAACATCGCCAAGCACAAAACGAAGAAAGGGTTCATAAGCATCTCCTTGCCATCAAAACTGATCACCAAGGAGACCCGAAAGGTCGATGGCGACCGTAACATATATGCAACAAAACAGGTAGACGTGCCGGATAACCCATCACATTTTGTTCTCTGCGACTTCGGAGATGCTTAATTTGGAGAGGAGACATATATTGGAGAAGTTATGCCAGATCTCTACCGGGCGCCAGAGATCGTCCTTGGAGTACACTGGAATGAAAAAATTGATATTTGGAGCGTTGGCTTGATGGTAAGGAAGGAAAAGAATATTCATTTCGGACTTTATACTGACTTCAATGAAGATCTGGGATTTGTTTGAAGGAAAGCATACGTTCACCAAATGACTTCCAAGCAGACATGCTTCAGCTGCTGCTCGCATAGCTAGACTGATTGCTTTGATGGGTCCTCCACCAAAAGATCTTCTCCAAAGAGGACAGCTCTCGGCAACATTTTTCAATGCAGATGGTGCGTAATTACATAATTTCGACGACATACATGAGGCGAGTACTAATGAGCATAGGCAACTTCACACCAGATATTCTATTAGAGGAGACGTCTCTAGATAAAGAAGAGGAGAACCTCAAAGGAGAAGAAAAAAATTCTCTTCCTTCAATTTCTGAGGAAGATGGTTCAATGGGTAGCCGAGGATAGGAAATCTGCTAGGGAGGTCATAAAAGAGCCGTGGCTAAATATTGCTTGACTAAGCCGATTCAGCGACGTTTTCGACAATGAAGAATGCAAATGAGTATGACAATACGTAGAATGGAAGTCTTAGAGTTCTAAATACAGGATAAGACAGAAACGTGATCTTAACTGCTATTACTAGTAATCCCGTTCTATTAGCGTTTCAGCTAGTTCTTCAGTATCTAAATATCGCTCTCTGCTATGACTTCACACTCCCAGGTACTTTAAGTTTATATTTATTTCACATATTATGATGTCGATAGAGCAATCAGAAACTTCTGTTATAGCCAAGAACCCCCCCGCCCCGTTTCCGATACCATATTTACCGGTGGATGCACGCTATGTGTTATACGATTTACAAGTCGAATACTTTTATCGAACTGTTCCTTAAAGTCTAGATAGCCGTCGCTTAAGATTAGTAAATGAAAACATGGAGCGCTACTGAGCTTGCTTTCATCACTTAATAGCTCGTAATAGGACTCAATTTTTATTCGAGCATGATCCGACAATAGCCAAGAAACAAGCGGCCAGTTTCGATTTACACGGGAATCAAGTCTCGATATGCAGCAAAATCGACCATGGGTCCGGTGAAACAAAAATTTAGTCTAGCATAAAGCATAGGGAGCTCGTGTCACAAAGTCAGACTTATTAGTAGTAAGGGTCTATCCCTAAACATGCGAATATAGGCTCGCCGGGCACCGGGTAAAGTACTAGATTCTCTAGCAGTTTTCCTAGATATTTGCGGTTATAATATACTACTTATATAGGTAGCTGTAACATGCTATAAGATAAAGACATATTCTTGGCTCAGGGCCTCGGAACTTAAAGTCCAAGAAGCGGAGGACTTAAGAATCAAGCTAGAAGTTTTGCCAGAGTTACTAGAATTCCATTTTAGCGCTTATTAATTATCTTTTAAAGGATTATAAAAAGTATGCGGATATCCCTAGATATCAAGGTATCTATTCCTATAATATATAATACGTGAATTATCTGCCCGTAGAGGTTTTAGGTAGTACCCGAGATTCCAGTTTCAAGTCTGCACGACGTAAGCTTGATCCAATAGTTCGAACTTATTCTAGATATAATTCCGAAATGCCCTAACAGCTTTAGAGAAAATATAGCTGGTTAAAGACAGCTTCCGTTTAGTTTACTTAGCGACATATGATCGCTACGACTTCCTAGTTTCGTGATGTGGTGCTTGATTTTTTTAGGCCTTGCTACAATCTATTACTCTGGATTCGGTTATTATATAATTAGTTAGCTCTAAAATGTTAAGCATCTGTTGAGAATAAGATGGACGATTAATGCTACAATTGGAGCTCTTGTTTGATCGCGGATCTAAAAATGATAAGAGGTCTAAGACTTTTAATATTAATTATATTACGAGTATTTGAAATGTTGAATCAGTTTAGGATATCAAATATCAAATAATCAAGTAGTCTTATTATGTATATAATGTTGGAATTAAGCGGCGTTAAGCGAGCACAGTTTTCGAAAATTTTACTCTACCGACAGGATAGAGATTGGATACCGAAGCTGAGAATTAAGCGTCTCAAAGACTGTAAAAACAATCGTATCTTAATGCCGATATCTTTATTATCAAAACTTGTATAAAATGTTGAATTATGATATATTACGGTTTATTGCTAATAATCGGTTATTGCGTAATAGTATATATACTAAGATAACAATTGTACATGCAAAACAGCATCAGTGGTTTAGTGGTAAAATCCATCGTTGCCATAAAGGGTTAGTCTAATACGCTATCTTTCAAGCTCGATGGGCCCCGTGTTCGATTCACGGCTGATGCACAATATATTATGAAGTGCACTTTATATAATAATATTTTTTACCTTTTTTTTTCTCTCCTTTTGGTATTATATTATTGCTATAAAAGTTTGGCTTTTATTTGGCTGGTTTGGGTATTTTAAGTTGTTGGAGCTTTAGCGAAATGTGGCCTGAATTACAGGGGTTTGGAATACTGATCAGTTCGATTGTGAGGTGTGGCTGCATTTATAAGAAGAGTGGCAGGAGCCAGCCACAGGTGTAAATACTCAAAGGTGCCTCAGGCGTCCACAGAGCCTAGGAGGCCTTCGCGCTTCGCCCCGCAATAGACATGGTCTGTTGCTTTTTCATGACGTGCAAGCTAACTTGTATATATCTCTTAACTTTAGAACCTAAAGTCAACCTCGCAATGAGCTGACAATGGCGACTAGCACTAATACTTCAATAGCTGACCTCAGCCTCTACATTTTGACTTTCAATTGCGGTCTATCTCCTATCGATGTAGATGCCTTTGCATCTCAACTATTCTCCGGCCTCACGACCCCCGCCTTACCTGACCTTCTCGTCCTCTCTCTCCAAGAACTCGCTCCCATACCCTATGGATTAATAGGTGGATCTTTTCTGGTCCCCTACTTTTCGAGTTTTTACCATGCGGTCCAGAAGGGGGCGCGCAAAGCCTCCAACGCAACAGACAATGCGCCAATATACACACCGATATCTGCACGGAACGTAGGCATAACTGGAATAATGGTATTCGCCAAGGACCCGGAAGCAATACAAGATATCGAAACTGCGGGTGTTGGGGTCGGAATGTCAGAGATGGGGAATAAGGGCGCGGTGGGAGTACGGTTCACATACAGAGACAAAGGTTCCTACACAGAGTTGACCTTTGTATCTGCACATTTAGCCGCAATGGAGGACGAAGTACTACGTCGAAATGAGGATTGGAAGAACATAGTTCGAGGCCTCGTCTTTTCGTCAACAACCGCGGATCGCAAGCAAAACGCTGCTTCACTACCGGGAGACCAGCGACCCCTCCTTTCAATATCCCCCCAAGACGCCTCAATCTACAAACCAACTTCACACCTCTTCGTAGCTGGCGACCTCAACTATCGCACCTCCACCATCAAACCCTCTCCCACCGATCATTTAGAAACCTTCCCGCAACCACACGACGACCCCTCCTCGGAGCAGCATTGCTCTACACTCTTCCTATCCGACCAGCTCAATCGTGAGCGCCACGCAGGCAGGACCTTACATGGCTTGACCGAGGCGGAGGTCACCTTTCCACCGACCTATAAATATAACCTTGAGGAGCCATATCTTAAACTAGACGAAGAATTGTCAGCATGGCATTGGGCAAAGCACAGATGGCCCAGTTGGTGCGATCGAATCCTGTACCTCGACATTCCCACGTGGCTCTCCTCTGCCCAACCCGGCCTCAAAATAACCCCACATAAATACTCCGCCCTCCCATTACAACCTACAACAGACCATCGTGCCGTTGCACTCGAGGTCTCTGTTCCTTTGGTGCCAATACCAGCTCCGTCTGAGGATGAAGAGGGCATGATCCGAGGATACATCCGCCGTTTGAGATAAATATTGATTGGAAGAGTAAACGGGATAGAGCGAGGTTGTTTGAGTTGGTTATGGGTTACTCGATGTATTTGATTACCACGTGGGAGGGTAGAGGGCTTGTGATGGCGATGGTCGTGGGTTCTGTAGGCGCTTATTTCGTTATCAGGGCGCTGTTGGGGATGTGAGGGAGCGCTGTAGTAGGTAAGTAATGCAATAACATTGAACCAGTCTTGCAATAGGTTTGTGTTCTTCCATTTTGAGCAGTGGAAAGCAACATTCAATGCGTGTGTGCTAACTTGAATTGGGATACTTTTGTATTTTTGCCAAGACGTGCCTATGCTCACTTGAATACAGAAAGATGCGGATTTAATCAATTTCTGGGCTATATGGATAATGGTCAACATGGAAGTGAATTGCCGAGAAACAGACGCATAAAGATTTCGCATTGTGGCTTCTTGACTTCCCTCCTACATCCCAGAACTTCCACCCTTCCACAGCACCAAGTTGGATGCAACCAGCAGTGACTTCAGGAATTTGAAGGGGAGTGAGGCCGGCCCCTTGTTGACAAGTAACGAAGTCTCGCTTAGGGAATAGGGGAGGTTTGACGAGGTCTGATTGCTTAGCACGCGCGATAAATTCCAGGACAACCCCACGTTTATTGTGAATGGTCAAGAAGAGCATATGGTACGTGGAGGATGGTGATATGCATGATAGCTGATCTTGAGAATGATCTGCTTTGAGCTATTCATCCGAGAAGAATGTATTTCTGTGGTTCTTCTTGTGCTTCCGAGTCATTTTCGATGCTTTGTGGATCAAAACACTCTCCGCATATATCCTAGTACGGGCTACTCCGGTTGCATATACTGTTTGTATCCACTGTGAGTTGATTATGTGATTTTCTTGGCATAAGAGAGCTCTTTGAGGGTCTGGGGGTAAAACAGAATGGCAGGCAACGTATCAACTATGAGCACGTAGCCTATCAGATTATTTTGGGAACTCTTTGCACCTAAAGATGGACGTGTATATAGAACTGCCGTTTAACCAGGGTAGTACCGTAGAAGTCCTTTGATCGACCGAGGAATGAGTGGGATTTTCGAAAGTGATAAGAACACGCAAGATTACCAAAACATGGCGTACTGCATGGCCGTTGCACCTTCCATCACATAAGGTAGTATAGCCTCTCGATCTTGCAGTTGGGTGTGTTGGATGTACTGCAACGTGAGCTTGTATGCAATAGTGGATAAGAGGGACAAGTCACTAGCCATTCTCGCAGTTCTAAGCCGAGTTGTCAACCGCTATCGTGCTGAGTTTGGTAGACTATTCGGTCTTTTTCTCTTCTATTCGTATCATCCAGCCTCACAAACACAGTAAGTGCTATATCCGAGTTCCACTTGGCCGCGAGACGTTTGGGAAATGGAAATGCAGTCTTTCCTCACTAGCCAGCATTAATGCTCTCTCGTCCATTTTAGGTAGAAACTCGTCGAGACCTTATTGTAAATAAGCGGGGATTGTGCACAACGACATTGAAGTTGCCCCAATGCAGTGATCCAAAATAGGAATCACTTTCTTCTTCTGAGAGAGAGTACTCGCCTTTTTTAGAGGCTGACAGCCCTCTATAAATCTATTCCTGAGCGTAGATTGCTAGAATCCTATGCATTTAATTCGCTCTTTTACCCTAGTATAGATCCCTTAAACCACAGAATAAATCAATCTTAAAGTGAGTTTGGACCTCTTAGAAGCTTATAAGTATTAGATCTGAGGTCTCTAAGTGGCGCGGAATATAGATTTATGGGTACAACTCAGGTGGGGTGTTAGATTTAAAAAGAAAGGCGAGTACGCTATAATCGAAATTTATCTTATAACTGAATATTTATGGAGCCTTGATAACTGTATTGCTTCCTAACACATCAAATTAAAGATAGGAACAGTGAAATCAGTATAGTAATCACACCACATATGCAGTATAACTTTATCTGCAAGTGTTGCGAACCAAAACTAGTCCGACTCCGTCGATTGGTGCCACATAGTCTGCATGATGTGAAGAACATGTATGGAATAGAATGCGAAGAATTCCTACTTCTTGGCAAGCATGACGTGCCTTATCTTTAGATAGCAAGAGATAAGGCGGGAATTCGTGGGCATGTGAGTCATCTGAGTAACATCCTCCGAGTAAGGATAAGGGGTAAATCAATCCCACCTCCCTATTTAAGCGATCTCGCTTAGCGACAACCACCACTTGAATAAATATTACCTAGTGACTTCACAATCCTTGAACTTCTATATGATCGCTTGTTATCGTGAGATCAATAATAAAGTTAGAGTCTCATTTGAGCTGCTAATGTATGGGTGGTATCAATAGATACGCATCAAGTGCAAAGCTCTTAGTTATTCTTATGGCGAATAGAAGGATTATAAGGTGTCATAGATAGGAGTTTAGGGGGTGCGGATCCACTAGCATCGTGATATACGACTGTAATGATGTAATGAGGAATAATAAATTCTTTCATTGAAAAACTTGCTAAATGTAGCTGGTAGTAGTATTAACGTTTCATGAGAGTTGAAAAAGTGCATATATCACATTATGAGAATAATTTTAGAATACTAAAAGTCTATTGCTTTTAATATATAAATCTATAAAATGAGTGCCTATAATACATATTATAGTTTAGAAAGAAATCTTATAATATTTCTACTTTATATTTATAGTAGCGCTATATAAAGTTAAATATGGCTTAGGAATCTTAAGCAACGCTTTAATGAGAGTTTAGTGCAAAGAGACGTTTAAAATTCCATATCATGACCCATAAACAAGCAGCATACAATAAGTGCAAGGGATATCTATCGACGCTTCAGTATCGCTATCTTTCAAAATCTTGCTCGAGACGAAAGACTCTAAATTGGCAAAATGGATCTCAGTTTACACGGGCAAGCAATCACGAGTCCCAAATTGGACCGAATGCTGGGATACCCATATACTCCAGGTCCTCCACAAGTTTTGTCGTCAACTTCGGGTTGGAAATGACTATCACGGCCTCGGACTCAGTCTCCTTGTAGAGCTGCAGTACCGTCGGTAATGTTGATGGTCTTCCCATCGTCGACGTATTGTGGATATGCGCACGCTTTCCCAGCGCCGTTATGATATTCCCGATCTCAGTTCCATACGTTGTCAGAGGATCTCGCGTTGACCAGAAAAGATTGATGCGGGTACTGTTTGACATGATGACCGGTAAACAAGGGGCGATTCCTGATCCTGTGGCGACGAGCAGGACACTCTTGAACATTGGCGCTATCCGGAGGACTCCGCACGTTGGTGTTCGTCGGGCCCAGATCTCTCGGGGTGGGCTATTGATGAGGGCCTTTGTCCAATCGCCGGCGTTGGAAATAATGAGAGAGAACCCTTTTTGGCCGGGTTGAGACCAGGTGGCGAAGGCGTGCCATTCAAACAGAGGCCTGGAAGATAATCGGATGGTTGTTCCTGGTCCAGGAGTGGCGTAATCAAACTTGATGCGTAAAGCATGTTTTGAAAGTTGTTCTGATTCAACTTTGACTTTCCGGCAGTTTAGCCATGCGATGATAATGCTGAATGTAGCGATGAAGAGAAGCCAGATATTGGCACTGCCGAATAAAGCGGAAGATAATTTCTGGCTCGAGCGTCGATTGAGATCGGTATTGAGGACCGTGAGAGTCCATAGAAGAGCCAAACTTGACCAGCCAGCTAGTCGGTGAACAATCTCGAAGGCGTTATGAAGCTTAGCACGGATAGATGGATGAGCCATGATGACCATAGACACAAGTAGACAATCCAAAATATAGACGACGATAATGAGGATCCAGTGTTCAGCGGTCTTGGATTTTGTATCGCAAAAGCTGATGGTGCTTTCGACACATAGAAGAATAAACCAAGATGTCGCTGCTACACCACATCCACTATGAAGACCTCCAAGATGATAGATCTTCCCTACCCGGCGACGGAACCATAATGGAGCAGTGGAAGGCACGGCTGTGCAAATGGTGTACAGCAAGTTGACAATGTGGTCCTCGCGGATTACGATTGAAATGGCCAGGTTGGTGGATACTGCTAGGGCACATGTTTTGTTGTTTGGATATCCTCTCCGAACCCAATTGAAAAGAAATTCGATGACACCAACTAAGTTAAGTGCAAAGACAATGGTGAATAGAAGGCGGTATTCCGAGCATGCGGCTCGAAGCCATTTCAGGAAACGTGATGTTGTCTGGTTCTGGACCTTTTCGTTATTGGGATCGTTCGCTGTATTGGTTACCGCCATTGTAAAAAGAGTGTCTGCTGATCGAAGCTTGAAGTTTGTTCTTTGAATGTTTAAGACGTCCTTGGGACTCGGGAGTCTATATTATACCAGACGAAGTCATCGATGCACCGAAAATAAAGACATGTCCTATGGAGGTTGCTCTGGGTATCTATATACTCTGACATAGTCTCCCCTGATGCTCGAGCCATGGCCTGACTGGTGGATATGCGGGACTTCCCGAACCTTTAAAGGTGTAACAGCTCTTCAATGTCGCCGTTTATGGGCCGTTCATGTCAACCCAAACCGGGAGAGAAGAAGAAGATCTTAATAAAGTTGAAAAGGATCGACCATTTACGCCTTCTTTCCATGCGATGAAAACGTGGTAGAACCTGAACCTTGCCAGGTTCGGCATAAGCCGTATCTAGTACGGTACTATCCCATGAATAAATGTAAAATTGTGGGCTATCGCTTACAAGCCTCCTAAAACTAGCTTATTTTATGGCGAGGGTACTTAGAAGTCTGTATAAGGCTGTATGTATATTGATAAGAATTCGCTAGAAGCCATCTTGCCAGCCTGATATTGCCTTTACATAAATCTCCACTGAATAGCATTTATTCATTCACTTCGTATTAGTGGGTGGGAGTAACATGGTTTCTCTTTCCCCCACCCGCTTCATTTAAACTGCCGTTGTCCGGAACTACATATCGAGGAACCACACACAGATAAGGAACTTTATCGCCAATGGTAGAGCTGTTTTAGTCCTCGCCGTGACGTGGTCAAGGGTATCTCCGAGTCAGTGCCATATAAACGATCGGCGAGTGTTGGTATGAAGAACCACTATACTCGAGAAGAGTGACCACTCAACATCCTATCTACCTTTATCACCTATTCCTCATACCTTAAACCTTGAACTTTGCATATGTAGATGCACTACTTACATTTTTTAGTTTATCGGTGGCGAGTATTTAGCCTGAATACCCAGAATCCCACATATATGACTGGCTATTTTACCCTTGTGCAAATCGGTATAACCTCAAGAAAAAGAATAGATAATGCAATCTTAAAAGTGAGACTCCTTATTTGGAGCCTTGTATTTCGTCGAATCTAGACGCTTTGAGGGAGAATCAGGAAAGTCACAGTATCGAGCTAGCATGGTAACTACCGACACGAGATGGGATGGCGGAGCTAGCAGGGAAGAGTTTACCCTGCGCGGACTTGGTCCCAAAAGAAGACAGTCGGAATGTTGTCATTAGAGTGGCTGGGGTTCCAAAAAGTACTTGGCATGGGGGTTAGAAGTTAGCCACGGCATTTCTGCTGAGGACTCCACAAACTCCAATAATGGATAAGATACTCCTTTCACATAATGCTATCTTCACAAGTGCACACGCTTGTGGCATTTTAAGTCTCCAGTTTTCCACATCAGTGGATTCCGGACCTCCCTGCTATCAGATCAATGAAGAAGTGATAGGTCTGTTCAGAAACACTACGTGGAATTGTCTTAGACCAAGACTTCTGCTGTTCAGTAACTTTCACGGAGCACCGGAGGTCTCGTAAGACAATTTTGAAGCCTAGATTCAGAATGTGTTAAATAACAAAAGCGTTTGCTAACGGTCACGGCAGATAGAGACCAAGCCCAGACTGCGCTCGGAGATAAAATCGAAGAGAATTGCAAGCTGGAGTTGGGAATATGGCCCAGAAACGGGCATCATAAGAATGAGCCTGCTCTACTAATGGGTATTTCCAAAAGTTTCGCAACGAAACATTGAATTCGAGATCTCTGATGCCAACGGATTGGTGGAAGGATTGTCAGGCTACTACGTAATCCATTGACAGAGCCAGCACACTTCCTTTCAAGTGTCATCAAAGGATACTGAAGAATTCAGTTGCAGAATATTATATTATATAAATGATAGAGGAGCTCGCATTGAACGAGGGACTGCAGGCCTTCACTGCATTGTCTGATGCCCTGGTCATAATACCCCCAACGAACGTCCAGTTATCCCGTAGAAGAAAGCTAACTCTGGTATCATTTAGTGCGTAGGGGTCTGGCTAGAATTAACATGCAACCGCTTTATGTGTAGATTGATGTCTTACCCACACATGGGCAGCTTGTTTGTGCTCATCGTCATGCCCATCGAAAGCACCCTCGCTCCCGTGTTTCGTAAGAGAATTTGATTTTCCAGACGCTTGATCAAGGTGGGCATTGCTGCTAGTGTCATGCATGCTAGTGAGCTCATGGAAATCATCGTTTTGGTTGCGCAGCTTGCTCTCGATCTTGAACGAGCGACTTTGGTAGATCCGCTGGTCGGCGGGAGTGCGGCTGTTGACGCCGCTGGCTGGGTTTGTTTTGATAGTACTATTGAAAAAGCCGCCGCTGGCGAAGTGTCCGAGAAGTTGGCGTATACTAGGCATACAGGCACACATGATGGCGGCCGTGGGCTCAACAGTGGACCATATGACGAGGCTAGTGTAGTCCTCTAATCACATATTAGATAGATAGTCAAGAGGGTCGCAGGGTGGGAAAACTTGCTGGTAGGATTTGTTGTACGTGAGTAACTAATGAGACTTCGAAGACGGATAATGCTGATGATAGAAACACTGCAAAAAATAGTGATCAGCAACAGAAGATACCAGGACAAGTAGCAGGACTTACAAGAGGCCGACACCAAACATCATAAATAGTTGAATCTTCCTCTGCATTGAAACCTGCAACTTGTATAGTTCAGGCAAAGGAAGAAACAAGATGGTGAAATCTTGAACAATGTTGATAACACCGCTTACGATAGTCTGGAGATTAATGTTGTTACACTTTCCTTTAGAAATTCCTTGCCATTGTGTCCAGAAATGTGAAATCGGGCGGCATGAGAAAACTGTGACCAGGACAAACGTAATTGCAACGGCGACTGTGATGGCACCGACGGTCCAACATGCTGCACGGAAGGACTTGCTGGGGAAAATTTTGACAAGAAAGAGGAGAAGGGCGACCTTGGTTATGGCTAACATCAAAATATAGATGATTTCTTCAATGTAGAACAACTTGTACGAGACTGTTAGTAAGCTGTCTGGGTTCGAATTGAGAGGCTCACTTTGAAAAAAATGATCCAGGTCATCGATATCTGTATCCCACATATTCAAACCAAGTCCCTGGTTGGCAACTGAATGTGTCAGAATGGACAAAACGCTGGAAGTGACATACGTACGAGCAACAAGAAGATACCAGAATGGAATTAGAGCAAACTGTACCAGTTAGAGTCTACTTGCCAATGAATATCAGAATGGCAAAACTCACTCCTGAACCAATGATTGACCAATCATCGTAGTGAAGTTTACGAGCAAGCTGCAGCTTCGTCCATATGCGAAGAATTATACATGCTTCAGCAAGAACACAAAATACGTGCGTTATGATCCTGAGTTTCAACTGCTCTGACTTAACAGGCTCTCCACATCCCTCCTCTTGAATTTTGGCGACTTTGAGTTGCTCCTTTACAGTGCAAGACGTGCCTAAACAAGCTGCTGCAGATGTGAGGAGGGGGATATTGGTACATATACATGTCGAATTCGCGAGAGTACATGAAGATGCTGATATCGCAGTTTCCAGGCATAATAACTATCAATTGTGTGAGCTTCCACTGTTCCGCAAGGTCCTGTAAGTTTACTTACTCCACAAGCAGGAATTTGTGCTGCTAACTCTGCAAGACTGGCCGCCTGGCTGAAGCCGATAAGTGCCGCACTTAAGGCTAAAACGCTCCCAAGGAGTCTCATATTGACAGTCCAGAGGGGTGGAAGAAGGTACAGGAGGGAACGAAAGATCTAGGTCAGAACGAGTTATCTGAAGTCGTTCTGTATGAAGAACAAGTAATGATAACTACGGGTGCCAACTAGCTTCAGTACCTCTGAGGGAGAAAGTGTCGACACTTTGTACATTTCAGTTAGAGCAAGATATCCATTTAGAGAAAGATATTCACAGGGAGAAAGATATTCATTTGAAGAGAGGTATCAACACTCCAGCATACTGTATCAACGTGTCGAACAAGCATTCAAAACCTTACTGTCTTACCATCCATGCCATGATGGAAGACTCTGCCGGCTCCGCAGAAGTGTAGATCAATGAACAAGACGAGATTGACGCTGTATATGATATTCACCGCCTATGATGAACAATAAAGCGTAACCCTTTTGAGGAGAAAATTGCTTACTTAGGAGTCCGGTCGGCCAAGAAAGAGGGCAAGTTTAAACGATATCATCGACTTAAGCCTAGAGCCCTGAGAGTTAGATTACGTACTTGGTCCCAGGCCAAAAGTTCCTACGCAGGGGTGTCACGCTAGGTTAGATTTCTATAGTATCCCCTAACCAATGAACCGTAGTGTTATATTTATACGTAGGGGTTTTTTCCCTAGCATAAAGTCTTTACGTTTTGAACCCAAAACGAGAAACAAGCAAATAAATACAAGTAGAAGACATACTTATAAGATCTAGTTTACTATGTATGTATTATATTAGAATAACCAAGGCAATCCCAAATGTAGAGCTTTTATTATAGCTCTCTATATACATATGTGACCAATGAACCCACACCCTATAAATTGTCACAAACATGCTTTTGATTTAATTCAATCAGAAATAATATGGTATTGGAAGCGGCTTGAGGTCTAGTCATGCCTATCTCTCAACGGCTGCGGTCCGTAATAGCAGGGGTATCTAAAGTAGGGTTTGATTGGGTTCTCTACAGCGGGTTGTTACAGAGTACTAAGTATTATCAAAAATACTGCACTTGTACACTTGAAACCAGGATGTGACTAGGGTAATAGAGGATTTTAATTGGCGAGAAAAGCCCCTGGATTGATCATTCATGCCTTATTTAGTGATCAAACTGTTAAAAGCCCCACTTTCTACTAGAATAAGAATGTTTCCGGCTGTTGGAGTCCATATAAGCCCTGTAAAAACATATGTTGTAGACAGTTGCAGTATTTACTTCGAAGTATGATAATACCCTAAAGCTAATTACCCCGTATTCATCCAATTCTCGTCCCCGGGTTCTGGATCGCTCAACCCAGCTCCGTAAATTCCCCGAATGGTGATGCCTGTACTACTGTAGATCTGATGTAGATCTGAATACTTGAAGGGCAAGACCGTATTGGGATATGAGACTTCGTAGTTTCAATCTCTTTATATCGGGCGTAATAATTTCAGATACTCTACATACGGTTCTATGAAAAAATTAGCATATAAAAATTCTCTTGATCGGGAAGTTGACTATCTCTCGAGAAGAAGCTCTCTCTCTCCTTAATAGAAAGGGGTTGGGTTGGTAATACTTTGTCCTAGGCGAAAACCCTGAACAGGGATTATGGTGCCGGGGGTCTATGCACTCCTATTCTCCTACTCCGTACCAGTATTACACCGTACAGGAATCCCTGTCATCACGACTGTGCGTAAATTTCCTCTCGCCTGGGACAATGCTGGTAAACTGGTCCCTGTTTTTTCTAAGTCTAACGCTCTCTATTATATTTACTCCATAACTTTATAATTTTACTGCGCACCACTTGAATAGCCGGGATTTGACTAAAGACAGGGCAAGCCTCACTTTAAGATTGGACTAGTCCCGCAATTCTAGAGGCTCATTCTAGGGTTATATATAGGCTAATTATATACGCAGGGACCGACAGATCCGAGCTAAGTAGTGGGGAGCTGTCAGACTTGAAAAATGGCGACTTGAAGAATCCGTACTCCGTACTCAACGAAAGACCGTGCGCATCCTGGTTAGTACGCATGAACATACGCATGCTTCATCCACAGGCTGGGCCGTTTGAAGCGGACCTATGGGCTATAAAGCCAGGGAGGAAAGAAATTCGGCAATGGTCATAAAATCCCCGCAAACCTGTTTGGACTCAGCCTTTTCGAGGGTTATTTAATTACAAACTCTTGAAGGCAGAAATTACTGAGAAGTACGAAGTAAACTTGACTTCTAAGGGGAAGCCACAACTAAGTCTTTTCGCTCAACTAGTTAGATAACCTGTGCTTTTGTACTTGCGCCGAGCCAAATAGACAACTAAACTTAATGAAAAAATCACCCCTATTCTTGCACGGGTCAGCGGCCTCTCTTTTCCTTATCCATGATCCCTAAAAGGAGGATGGGTCAAGACAGATTAAGTATGGCCGGGATCACTCTCAGAAATCTCACTGAAGAAACATCTTCGAAGTAGATCACTTGTACCATAGGAACGGGAGGACGCTAAATGATAGAGAAATAACTTTCGAGAAGGGAGAATGAATACTTCGTAATGTAACGGCAGAAAGGTTATGGGATCGTAAGTACTTCGTACATCGTAGAAACTGCCTTAGCGTTCAAGGGCCGGCTGGGTTTTTCTCTCTAGTAAAATTGACCCTAGCCAGTCAAGCCAGTTGATCAACCACTTTACAAAGTTTAACAGTAAGTTTATCGTTCTTACACAAGTCAGAACTACAGCTAGAGTTAAGCCAATTAAGCCACAGCACTTTTCCAACTAACCATCGACAATGCTGCGGCCCGGGATATCCACTTTCGTTGTGGCTGATCCATCTTTCAACCACGTTTTGCCACCGTTGGAACGGTCAAACTAGGCCTTAAATTGATGTAAGCAAGTACTTCGTAATACTTAGTATAAGTAATTTACAGAGTCTAAACATCTGATTGGACAAAATTACATGTTGCAGAAGATCTCTCAAGAAGGCTTTGCGCTAGTGATACCTAGAATACTAAATTGTAGGGGTTACAATTAATTGACCTTGGTAAGATTTTCGTCGCCCTTGCAAACACCAGAAAATGGCAAGTAGCCGGCAGATCTCCACCCACTTCGGAATCCAACCCCGAATCATCGCTCTTCCATTTGAAATGGAGCTGATAATGATCAAAGAAATGATCGACATGATATTGGCAGTATATAAGTCTTGGAGCATTCCCTCCAATTTACAAAGCATCAATCCATCACACTCTTTTGATTTTTCTGTTTTATTTTACTTCAGACTTCAATCACTCATTATGAAGCTGATTAACTGCGTATCGTTTTTTGTTCTCTCACAGACATTTCATCATGTCTCCGCTCTCCCTGCGTTTGCGGAAAACATAGACATGCATGCTCCAATTCCCCTTGATGCTTTCAAGAAGAGCTCCCCTGTGGCCGGCCGTACTGCTGAGGTTGGCGGGCACAACATCCCAATTGAGCATTGGGCAACACTTATGAAGGATTCACTGGTTGAAGGATTCGCTCAAGCCAAACGCCCAAGAAAGAGGTCAACGTTCAACGCTGAGGCTCAACTTATTGATGGTTCGTTTACTTATGAGCGCCTTCAAGGGTTCGCTGACCACTGGCTTAGTACACGGCGACCACGAATTCATTATGCCAAACTTTACTGCTGGCGATGTCCGTGGTCCATGCCCTGGATTGAACACGTTGTCAAATCACAACTACCTGCCGCGCAATGGGATGGCCAGTGTAAGATAATTCTTTGAGCTTCCCGGACTGTTTGCTGACGACCCATAAGATTTCACAATACATTGAAGCTACCCAGAAAGTCTGGGGCATGGGTCCAGACATCAGCACTATTCTCGCCGTCTACGGCACGGTTTTCGGCGGCAACATCTTGTCTTTGAATCCAGGTGTCAGCATTGTGAGACTTCACCCCAGCTCTTTCTTGCTTCCGGATTAATACGCTGTTGCTGACTACTGGTTCAGGGCGGCATGTCTAGCACTGCGAATCCTGAACAGATCCTTGACAATGCTGGCGGGCTTTTGGGCGAGGTTCGCGGCCTGTCAGGTACCCACAACACTTTTGAGGTCGATGGGTCGAACACGCGCAATGACAAGTACGATCCTATTGGCAACGTTGATGGTAAGTCTTTGGAACTTGGGCTTGGGTCCATAGTCAAATACATTGAGACTGCGAGTCCCGTATATGCCAAATCTTTGCTCCTACATCGCTGACTTCACGTGCTCCCCATTTAGACACGAACATGACCTACTTCGGCCGCTTGTACGCAAAGCAAAAGGACGCAGAGGTCCCCAACTACAATTTGGACGTCATGTTTGAGCATGCCATAGAAAGATGGTACCAGGACATTTCATACAACCCTAACTTCATCTACCTTCCTTGGAGTGGATGGTTCGTCCGAAACGCGGCTATTATCTTCTCCGGTGAGCTGTTCAACAACCACTCTGATGAGTACCCAGAGGGAATTTTGGGTAAGTCTCCCACTTTTGATTATCCTCGTCGGAGCTGAAATCTGTCCCAACAGGCAAGGAAGCATTCAAGATGATCTATGGTGTCAGTGGTCCCGACGACAACCTGGTCTATACCAAGGGCAGTGACAGAATTCCCGAGAACTATTACAGGCGACCGGAAGACTTCCTGTTCATGGATGGAGCAAAGGACCTCGTAACCTACACTATCCTCAAGTACCCAGCGCTGTTCAGGTAAGCTGTCCAACGTCCTCCGCATTTTCCTCATCTAACCTTCACCAGCATCGGAGGCAACACCAACGGTGTAAACACCTTCACTGGTCTTGACTTCGCCGACATCACTGGTGGCGTATTCAACGCCGCCAACTTATTGGAGGGCAACAATGCGCTCTGCTTTGCCTTCCAATTTGTCAAGGAGGCCTCTCCCAACATGTTGTCCTCCCTGTATGCCACCATTGGCCCAATCCTTTCCACCCTCACCGAGGCCCTTGACGTCGTTTTCCTCTCATTGGACTGCCCCGCCTACAAGGACTTGAGCGTGAACGGGACGGACTTGTTCAGCTACTTCAACGCCACCTATCCTGGTGCTCAGTTGACTAACGGTGCCGTATAAACCCCTTGATGTTCGAGCGGTTGAAGAGGTAAAGATGTTTAGTGTTATGAAGACCACATGCTGTATATAATTTTTAATGCCAATGAATATACTTTCCATTCTGATGCTTGTGGACCAGTCTTAGTTTTGGTTAGCATAGATTAACCCTTGGGTGGAATCCTTTGATCTTTTGGTAAGATTACCTAGCATGCTGATCAGTAACTTCAGTTGCGTTGCAGTGTTTCCCTTAAAACAATTGTCTGGCATGTCGCCTTCCCGCTATCTGGGTATTCTTTGCTAGTAGCGTGAACTTCTCATTGCTTGAGACTGGTTTTGCCCTCCGCGGGGTGTAGGAGAAATTATTTGGTTCGGGTTCTTGGCTTTGAGGCGCAGGATTGATTTTGTAATTTGAAATATAATTGCTTCAGCTGCTTTGGCTGGCTGGGAATTGCTACCATCTCTTTTGTCTTCCTCGGCGAAGAGATTAACGACGTAGTCTTCCTGTTATTAAGGAGGTAATCTAGTTCATTAGAGCCTTTACGATCAACGCTTCCTGCAGTTATAATTCCGAATTCTTTATTGCCGCATTTGGTGAGTGGGCGGATGATCTTGAGAGAGATGTGGTTGTACAACTCAAGGCCTGTTCACCTCGTAGATTTAATCTGCATATAAGAGATTGGATAAAGCACAAAGGCGGTTTTTATTGACGGACGTCGTCAAAAGCAGCGGCTCGGTAAGCGAGGCGAACAGGTAAGGGGAGGTAAGCGAAGAGCCATCCCCGAAGCGGAAAGGCTGAACATTAACCATGTTAAGTATTAAGAAGTCTCATCAGCTTGTGAAATGCATATAAGTATATCTAGAATTTGTTGGGAAATATCCTAGTATTTCTTACGACGCTTAAGAAGTAGTCAAATGCTAGCAGTATCGGGAATTTCTCTTACTCCGGAGTATTTCCGTAGAAGCAAACTTTGACCCATCTAGAAATTCTGCTAAGAAGTAAGTTTTATCACGTAATCCTATCCCCCTGCCCTGTGGAGAGTGGTGGTCCAAGCATCCCTCCTGTAGGGCAGGGGGAGACGATTACTTCGGAATCCGGATGCTGTCCGACACTAGACCCTCGGCCTTCCTCATAGAGGTTATAGTTTATTGTCTGGACTGCAGATCCCTCCTTCTCAAATTCTCCCCGCATTATCTTTATCTTATCTGGGAATGAAAAGAAAAAGGGTGGTGTACGGAGTATGAGATTGCTTGCTCTTTTTAATTTAAAATATTGATTTAGTACTCTATATCTTGCTTCTTATTAATCTTAGCTGTAAGTAACGATATCTTATACCAAGCCCTTTTCGCACCTTATACGAGTCATGTAAGGCGAGGCGTACTGTAGGTGAGGTGGCATGGATACCTACGGAGTAGCTGCCAAGACGGGTGCCAAGCTCCCGGCCCTTTTAATACTCCGCCGTACCCTCCGTATAAAAGAGGCGGGGCGGGGGTCTAGTAGCGCCTAAGTACTCCCTACCTTACTAGCTTAGTATACGGCACAGGCCGCCGAGAACATCCTCGTCAAAATAAACCCTACGCAAAATTTAAAGGCATGGTTGTCCCTGATAGGGGTTGCCATAGAAAACCAACCTGACAGTACCAGAATAACCCCAATGCGGGCTATTCTTTGCCTGGGAGCATGAATGACGTAGCAGCCAATAGGGCATTGTCGTAAGCTGTTAGCCAAGCAGCTAGTACTGCAGATGCATTTACAGCTTCTTCTCCCGCGACCCGAGTGGAGAGAGAGAAAGAGGGAAGAGAAAGGGGGCAAAGGGATGAAGATGCCAATCTATATAGAATTATGCAAAGAGGAAAGTTAAAGTAAGAATGGAGATGTTGCTGTGTTTATTAAGTATTTTACATTTTTATATGATTGTGCGTTATATAGGTGTGTTTTATATAGGTAGGTATATTACTTCAATATAGATACGTGTGCACTGCCACACCCGCCCAACCCCGCTTACCCCGCTACCTACCTCCACGTATATACCTATAGGTATCAGCTGCGTATAACACCTCTATAGTTGCATAGAAGACCATATTCTTATAACAAGTAAGAAGTAATATTGTATGCATAGTTCGCAAGCTATCACCATGCTATGAATGTTTTTAAACTCTTTTATCGCGATTCTGATACGTTACTCGGCATATAGATCAATCATTGGACGATTCCGCAGCAATCTAGCTTTGCAGGAATTGTTTTCAGGAATCCAACTCCTTCACCAATAGCATGCACGGGGTTAATTGACTAGTCGATAGTGATGATAACTGCTGACCAAAAGTGTGCAAGCCATGGACATACATGGGAGGCCTCTGTGATAAGTGAATGTATACATGCCATGCCCCACTTTCCAACAGCCAGGCAGGACTTGCAAATTATATTGCAATCCGTCCTCTTGCCTCCTCATACCATTATTTTTCCATTGACCGTTTGACTCAACATCCAAGTTCTGCAGTAATGTCTAACGCAGTAGAACGCATTGATGATGAAGTAACGTCGAGCCCGTCTGGGTCTGAGCAGGAGAAGAAGACCCCCGCACCAGGTATTCAAGAGCGATTTGGAGATCAGATTCCTCACTTGATGCTCGAGACATTGGCTCCCAATGGCGAAGGGGACTACATCCTGGAAAAGATCAACGGCATGACCGAGGAAGAAGCCGTGTCAATCATCGATGAGTCTGTCAAGTTCCACGCAGACGACTGGAATTTTCCGGTAGACATGCGAGATCGAATGAAACGATTGCTTCAGGGTCCAAAGGCTTATGGTGAATTCTATGACCGAGATCTGAGGATTGACGCGACTATGATGAGATACTCGTCTCCCTATCCGGTAAGTCATTCTTCGGAGAGAATATCCTACTTCCTCTATATATTACGGGTTGATTCACTATTGAGGCATTTTTTCAAAGTTAGTTCCTCTTGAAGAAATGTCTCAACCCCCGTGGAACATTGCAAGCCCAATTCTATCACAGGATGCAATACTAACTCCATGATCTTGGCGTACAGGGAGTCAGAGCAGTGACAGAGCCTCTGGACAACGCAGACGTTCCGTTCGAAACCATTAGAGCATATTTCTTGGGCATCGGCTGGGCTATTATTGGTACTTTCATGTCAACCTTTTTCAATAGTCGATTTCCCTCAATCAGTAAGTGCACTATGCCCACTATGAGCCATCATTCCCTTCCCTCGCAGGCTTCTAGTTGATTTCACTAACTTCGCTTGAAGCTCTGGGTGGACCGGTGATCCAGATCTTGCTGTTTCCCTGTGGTAAACTCCTGCAGTTTGTCTTGCCAGACTGGGGAATTACTGTAATGGGTACTCGTCACTCTCTAAATCCTGGAATCTGGAATTTCAAGGAACAAATGTTCACTACTATCACGTATAACATAGCGATATACACAACTAACAGCTACGGAATGATTCTGGTACAAAAGTCACCAGTCTTTTACGGCGAAACTTTTGTCACATTCGGTTACCAATTAATGTTGACATTATTTGTTCAGCTGATGGGAATGGGCTTTGCTGGATATCTGAGACGTTTCAGTGTGTACCCGGTCAAGGCTCTATGGCCTACAGTCCTGCCAATCATTGCAATGAATCGAGCGCTGACTCGACCCGAGCCGAAGGAGAACATCTATGGATGGACGATTTCCAGATACAAGTTCTTCTTAATTTGCACCATGAGCATGTTCGTCTACTACTGGCTCCCAGGATTTCTGTTTACGGCACTTTCAACCTTCAATTGGATGACCTGGATCGATCCTAAGAACGTCACTCTTGCAATCCTTACAGGGTCCAGCTTAGGTTTGGGTTTGTTCAATCCCATCACTACTTTTGACTGGAATGTTGCACGTCTTCATATGCTGCTTTGGCACAGCCCTTCTTTAGTACCTGCACAATGTACATCGGGAGTATCCTTGGTGGCTTCATAATTCTGGGAATTTATTACTCGAACATGTACAACACAGCTTACCTGCCCATCAACTCCTCTTCGGCCTACACAAACAACGGTACCTCGTACAAAGTACAGCAAATAGTAGTTAACAACAAGCTCGATGAGACCCTCTATCAACAGTATTCGCCTCCATTCTATACCGCGGGTTACATTCTGACGGTCGGAGCAAACTTTGCGTTTTACCCAGTCTATTTTCTCTACATCATGGTCAACCAATGGAGCACTGTTTCGGAAGCCTATGTCAATTTCTACAAAGGACTGCGGCACGGAAGGGGCAACTATGAAGGAGCGATGGACGTGCACAGCCGGCTGATGTCGAAGTACAAGGAAGTCCCCGACTGGTGGTTCCTCTTGATTCTGGTAGCCGCTATCGTCGTTTCGATAATTTTCCTCGAGATCTACCCACTCGATACTCCAGTCTGGCTCGTCTTTGTGATGATTGGTATCAACCTCGTCTTTGCCGTACCCCTTTCGTTCTTGTCAGCAACAACAGGTACCAACCTGGGACTGGGCTCCCTGATTCAGGTGATCACCGGTTTCATCTTGCCAAACAACCCCAATGCCTTCCTGTTTGCACAAACGCTGGGCTCTTGGGCTCTTGCTGGATACGGAGACAACTATGTTCAGGATCAAAAAATGGCTCATTACTGCAAGATTGCTCCTAGAGCTGTATTCAGGAGTCAGATTGGAACCATCATCATCACTTGCTTCGTGGCGGTCGGCACGCAAGACTTCATCCTCACAAGCGTCAAAGGCCTATGCACACCTGACCAGCCAAGTAGATTCACTTGCGCCAATGATGGATTCCCTCTTTACGCCAGTTCTCTGATGTGGGGTCTCCTTGGATCCGACAGGATGTTCAACTCGCTTTACCCGCTCTTCAAATGGTGTTTCCTGATTGGTTTTGGCATAGCCGTTTTGTTTCTGACCGGGCAACATTTCGGACCGAAATACTTACCGGGTATTCGAGAAAAGTTGAGGTTGAAACTCAGACCGCGGACTTTTGAGCTCATGAACAAGACTTTGTTCCCATTTGTTGCCTCGCTGCTCTGGCTGAATCCAATTCTCATCATTCAGGGAGTCCAGCATTGGGCGCCGTCTAATATGGCCTACAAAACCCCAGGCATGATATTGTCCTTCGTCTTCATGTACTGGCTGCCACGGCATCGTTTGGCGTGGTGGGAGAAGTACAACTATACGCTATCTGCAGCTTTGACTGCGGGGGTTGCTCTCAGTGGGCTTATTATGTTTTTTGCCATTGGGTATCATCCAAAGAGTCTGAGCTGGTGGGGCAACAAGGTCAGTTCTGCAGGAGTGGATGGTTCGTTGATTGGTATCTTGCCACTTCCGGTACGAGGCTACTTTGGGCCTGAGAAGGGGAGCTTTCCGTAATTTAATCCATAGCTAGGCGAGAGTTCGACTTGATGAGTACGTATTTGAGATGCGTCCCTCTCCAGGGCATAATGAATGTAGCGGATCTGCCACGATGGATTGCACCGCACAAGGATTTGAAATAGGGGTTAGGCGATACAAACAATATTAGTCTCGAAAGGTTGAACCATTCTCTAAACCATCTTCTAGAGCGAAAAAGGCTTAAACACTCGTGATGCACCAAAGACGAAACTCCCAGACTGTTGAAAGCGTAAAGACGAGACCTGGCGGGGTTAAGGATCAGTCGCAAAAAGCTGTGCCAGTCCTGCAAACCAGCGCGCATTCACCCTCTCGCTTAAGAGGGGAAGCGAGGAGCAGAACACGCCGTGTAAACAACCAAAAAGAATAAACTTACGGCGCAAACCAGGAATAAAAAAGAGGTACAAATGAAATGATGAATAAAAAAATGCAAAAAAATAATGGCCAATGGTGGCGGATTGGCACCACCAGGCAATGTAATAGTCAGGAACTGCTGTACAAAGTACAGGGAAAGCGATATCTCTATGTATCAACACCTTCTACGGGTTCAGAGCTACATAAGGTAGACTAACTGAGATAGCAACCAATTGCCAGAATGCAGAAGACGTCTCAACCGCAATGAATTTTTGAGAGGTAAATAGTCAATTTGGTTTATATACCTACCTAAAGGGAATTGGGAGAGCGTAATACTATTGTTTGGATGGTGGCTATTGGACGGAGTTATGTTATGCCGCTCATAAAGATATGCATGAGGCAAGTAGATACAATGTTTCTTGGCCCGTGACCTGAGGGGTGTGCGATCAATGTCCCTTGATATGTTATAGTAATATCTAAACCTCCGTATTGCCTAGGGCAGTATCAGGGTTAGACCCCACGTGGTCCATAAACCGAATAGTTCACTAGAATCTCTATTATTATCCGCGTTTCTTTTAGAGGTATAATATAAGACCTTGCTTTATGATACTCATCTAGCACAAAACTACTTGGGCTTCGCTGTCCTTCTATATCTTAAATCTAGACTCAAGCTCCTATCGAAAGAATGGAGTCGAGACATCAACAAGAAAGCGGTATTAAAAAGGCTCACTGGCTCTGAGGTGAACTTGTATTCATTTCTAGTGACGGTATCTCAAACTCATAATGATCGAGGTACATATATGAAGCAAGGAGGAACCTCTCGGCAAGTCAAATCGTATCCTAGTTACAAACAAAAAGCATCATCCCTCACTAGTATCCATCTCATCGCCGATGTGCAGTTCGCTCATCTTGCCAGCTACTTTTTCAGCCTCATTCTTCTTCCTCTCTGCCGCAATCCGTTCTGCCACCCACTCATCATCGTCAGCGTTGGACTGATCGTAACACAACAAGATGTCCGGTTGTGGCGCATGGTCGGAATCCGCGTCTGGGAAATGATTCTACGATGGGTTGATTCACCGTAGATAAAAGAAGTCCACTGGATAACCTACGATAATGTCCAGACCAGGGTGAGCCATGGCCTTTTCTTCCCAGTATTTCTCGATCTGCTCGGGCGTCTCTCTATTGTTGTTATGCAGTCCGCGTTTCTGGGCAATCATCAGCAAAGGCAAGAAGAAGACGCAAGCAGAATGGCCACATACCTGCCAAATGGCATCTCTCAGCAACATCTGCTTCCACCAGAGCAGTTGCTCCGCCTTGTCCGCATCTTCAAATCCCTCGTCAGTGGCACGAGCAGTCGGGTTGAAGTTTTCGTAATAGCGAATCAGTAGCCTCATCCAGCCAGCTTCCATCTGCGGACGACTAACAATAACGTCTTGGTTCAGTTCATCCATATCTCCCCGATAGCCAATGTATCCCAAGATTTTGACGATGTGCCATATGTCACCCTGGTACCTTGGATGTATGAGATGGCGGGTCTTGACGGCTTCTAGCCTGTTGTACTCGCTTCTATACATGGGTGTTCCGATATCATCGAAGTCGATGATCTGATCGCCGTTCTGCATGTTGGCGTCTGTGGTGACTCTGGTATGTTTGTGTTCAAAGAGTTTGGGTTGGAAAGAAAGATGGAAAGTCAATCTGAGAATTTTTTAAAGTCAAGACCCCTCACTAGCGCCTTCTTCCTCCTATTCACTTCCAGATTGTGGACCCACCCCAGATGCATACGAATAATCCATACCAGGATCATGATCCACTGACCTAGGAATTTGACATGCCTTGCTCTTCTAACTAAGCTTTTATCATTAGCAAGCAAGCAATCGCGCTTTCAAGGGAATCAACTTGCTTGAAGTAAGTGGGAGCCGCTAAAATCAATTTTATAGAAAGGTTCCGCACCACATACCTCTTCAGCTGCGCTCAATACTTTCCGTACAGAGTTCTTTCTACCAAAAGAATCTAAAGACTGCAACTGCTAGACTAAAGACTCAAGATTTGAGGTCTCCTTATTGTGTGACGAATTCAAGATGTAAGGACCTCAATTTCCCACTTCAAGATTAAAGCTATAAGGTGTATCAACTCTACGTCTCATCTTAATTCCATGAGAGTCACGCAGTCCAGCGATACTTGTTGCTAGGCTTCATGATCACATACCCTAGGCTAAGCGAAGCAAAGAGCATTACAAAAAACACCCACTTCCAAAGGAACTACATAGCAACCCGTTGGTATCCGTGCCAATTCAAGCAGCATGTGGAATATTACCGCATTCTCGAAATACATGCTGTCAAACAAAAAATTCATTCAGTCAATTCACTAGCTTTAATTCCTCATATCGCAGCACGTCTATAGAAGTAGCAGACCAACCCAAGACAACGTCGCTCCGAACTCCCAGTCACAATTGTTTTTAAAATTATAAGAGAACTTCCGAATGATTAGTCTTTATCTAAAGCTCTTTTCACTTGAATGCCTAAAAAAGCACCTCGAAAACCCCTCAAATATCCACTCCACCAAACCGAAACCGCATACCCCACCACCTTCTATTCACATTCAACATGCCAGAACCCCTACCAGAAGACACGGAGACGTATGAAAGCCTACCTAAGAACAAGAAGATAACATCAGAAAAACACAGCGCACTGAGTAGAGCTTTTGCTTCCGCTTTTCGAAACCCAACTTTCAGGCTCCTCTACAACAATCCCCTTTCCACGAATTAATTACCCCATCGCCTAAACCTACGCCCCAAAACACCATCTTAACACCATGCCTCTATTATTTGCCCTTCAAGCCCTCCTCCTCCACCGAGAAACTTCCCTTCTCAGTCTTCTCTTAACAGGTCCTCCGTTCTGGATCTTGTATTGGTATAGAACATCCGGCAGAGTAAGACCCTGGTTTTGGAGCGTGCGAAGATCTCTTACGCCTTCGGTAGTGATTTGCCGGAGGTCCTTGAGCGACTTCTTGGTGCTTTAAAGTGGCATCTTGGTTTGATATGCGGATTTGCAGTTTATTTGGTAGGATTCGATGGGTGTTCGTTTTGATGATGTCCTCGGGGGCGCTTTGAGGGATATTGGGTGAGCTTTAGGAAGTAACTGAAGGTGCAGGTACTGCGTGGATGCTGTGAGGCTCGGAAGAGATGTGACGTGGTCTCTTTACGGACGAGGCGCCTTTAGAAGAAATAGTGATTTGGGGGTTGTAGCTTTTAAAATAGTAGTAGTGATTGTTCTGGAAATGCTGTGCAAGTCACCTCGGCTCATTCATTGTGAATCACCCTGTCTCAAAGATGCAGTCAATCATACATGTTCGAAGCATCGTCATTCTACTTGTATCGTGCGAAATCATGACAGAAAGAAGGACGTAAATTGGTCGAGACAGCAAAAGTTGGCCAAAGGTTCTATGTCCCACATTACAGTAATAGCTCGCTTGAGTTTGAGGGAATCACAGGAGACGACAGCTTGTGGGCACCATCAATTTCAAATGATGTTTATGGTAAATTTACCAAGTACGCACAGCGTTGCTGATGATGACTTGGTAGAATTTTGTCACTATTTGCTGGCGCCGTACAGGATTATTATTCGTGCGCGATTAGTATCGTGGGCTGCCAAATTGGATTTCAAACATAGCATTCGTGCCTGAACTCAACTTCACCTCGCGTGCGACGGATGAACGTTTTTGCTGAGGGAGTCATGGGAACTGCTAAATACTCTCCACGAGACAGTTTGATCCCTGACTGATAAGGGTAGTGGAGGAAGTCATCGTCATCGTCATAGCGAGTCTGAGGGTATCGTATATAAAGTTTCTGCTCCTCCAACGTAAGGACTTCTGGGCTCTGGGTCTCCTCCAAGGCCATGATAAACTCGACTGCAGTTTGTAGGTAGACCGTTATCGTATTGCCATCTTTGCTTCCACTGCGGATCTGGGAGGGGTTGATAGTCTCGAAACTAATTGGTGTATTTTGGGTGAATCGCGTTTGGACTAGATGGACAAGCATGTGTATACCTCTCTGCCAGTATTTGTCGGTATTAATGATTAAGCCGTGGAAGAGAGGCTTAACTTGTAGAGGGCATGAAAAATTTTCGTCGAACAAAGTTTTGACCCCTGCTTCCTTCCTCGACTGCAGTGGCAAGTATTTCCTGCCCTCGAAATACGGTTTGGGATTCGGTATCCGCTCACACAACGCTTGATGGATACCCACTACTTCCTGAATGGATGATTTCTTGCTCCCTGTTAAGCGGATCAACTTTGCGAGGAAATTTCCAAGCTCGATATCAGTGTTGTGACCTTTGTCATAGAACCGTTGTGGATAAATCACATTGGCGGCTTCGTCATTCCATCCGGCGGTGTTGGTCTAGTATATAGCGACGGCGACGGATTTGTTGCACAGTCCTGCAGTTTATCGAGAGACAGTACCGGGAGTGGAAGGAGAGAATCTCCTCTCTAACGAATTGCGGTGATCTAGCTCCAAGTCTCTGCGCCTGGCATACAGCAGATGAGGAATCTGCTGAATACTCTATTGGGTTCTTTTGACTATGTGTAGATTGAACGTATGATTAGAGTGTGAATCAATTGGAAGTAGTGTTTATAGTGCCCCCTTTTATAAGCGAGGATAGATGTCTTGCCCAGCCCGGGAAAAGGTGAAACGAAGACTCTAAATAGAAATGGGTCTGGCAATAATAGGACGGACCACAGAAAAGTTGAAGGACTGGACGATTTATCAGCTATCCTAAGTAGAATATCTGGTTCCCAAAAAGGTACTAGTACAGGTAATGGAGGAATCCGGTCATGTGATAGCGCGGTATGCATCTCCCTAAATCGAGTATATATGTACCTTGGTAGATAGTTGGGGAAAAGCAGAGGATATATGTTTAATCAAGATCCTCTCCTTGCTTGAATAATTGATTTATTTGTGAGTTTCGGGTTTTGATACACTGCCGGTAAAGTGGTCAAGGCCCCGAGATCATTTAGTCTCGCGTTTTGGCGTTCCTGCGCGTTCCTCTACCAACGCGTTTCTGAGAGGACGACGCGTCTGCTAATTTGATTACTTGAAGCCCCCCTCCTTTATTTTGATAGTGTTTATTTTCCCTCTCCATTCCTTATTTATCCATCTATCGCATCCCAATGGCAACAATTTCCAGCTACGACTTCGATTCCGAAGGCGAAGACCAATGTCAAGTCTCCAACACAGATCGCAAAGTAACCGAAGTACACCTCCCCTCTTTTCCCTCCCTAATCTATCCCACACCTCCTACCTAACACCCCTTCCCAGGCCGACGTCAAACCAATCGACTCCGACAAAACCCTCACCTGTACCTGCAAAACATCCTGCGCCACCGCGCGCTGCAAATGCAACAAATCCGGCGCGGGCTGCTCCCCCAGCTGCAAATGCTCCGCATGTATCAACCCGCTGAACGCTCTGTCCTCATTTTTCGCCGACTCGAGCCTGCGCGCCAGCCCATGTTTCGCAAGTTGGATCCGGCAGCAAACGAAAAACAAGAGCAAGAGCAAGAAGCGGAAGCGAGACAGCAAGCCAGAATTCTCTCTTGCGTCCGACGAGACGCGAGAGGCGTTGCTATGCGAGTTGATGGGCGTTGAAGACAGCAGCGAGAAGCCAGATGGAGATACTTTTGACGAGGATGGTATGAGTACGGAGATGGAGGCGTGGGCTAAGGAGTGGGGTACGCCTGGTATGAGCCCGGAGAGGAGGAAGGAGATGGTGGATGAGATTCTTGCGTATGGACTGGTGGATA